>CAUYQV010172162.1:0-27217 GCA_963574575.1 Galagoides demidoff | reverse complement strand
ACTGCATTTTCTTTGTTAGAATTTTAAAAACCGGCCGGGCGTTGTGGCGGGCACCTGTGATCCCAGCTACTTGGGAGGCTGAGGCAGGAGACTCGCTTGAGCCCACGAGTTGGAGGTTGCTATGAGCTGTGATGCCATGGCACTCTACCCAGGGGGATAGCTTGAGGCTCTGTCTCAAAAAAAAAAAAGAATTTAAAAAACCACCTTGTCAAAGTGACCTTCCAAGACTGGGAAAACTTTTATTTGCTGTAAAAGTTGCCAGTTTCAAGTGGATATGCTAAATAATGCTTTGAACCACTTTGCATGGTCACCAGAAGACCATGAAACTTTCATTCTGACCACCTCTAGCTAGTGGTGTCATTTTGTATGTGATCAAGTCTTTTGGGTTCCTTGGACTCATTCACCAAACCTGAAGAGTCTCAGCCAGGACATGGACCTGGTTTTAGCCATTTAATTTTGCCTTTTTTGATGACAGAATTCTTTTCCAAGGGTGTTTGCCGATTCGCTGTGGGATCATGTTCTCTACAATCAGGTATACATTGAATTTAGATAAGTGCAAGTTCAAGGAAATGCTACAAGGCTTACTCAGCCTGGACCAGACCTTGGCACATGGCCACTCCTCTGCTATTAGCTAAATAATGTGAGATTTACATCTGAAGCTGTAAACATTCAAGAACATTGATACTGCAATAGAGATCATGTTTACTGTCTTCTACCTTAAAGTGTGCTAGAATGATAACCTTAATTACGGGTTCATTCTATGATTGGTCAGTAATACTTTTTATTTAATCTGCCATAATAATTGCTGGCAGTTATTGAGTATAAAAAAGTTCCAATTTTTGAGCACAGATATTTCACCTCCCTCCTGGCTCCGTTCACTGGACTCCCGTTTGGGGCAAGGTCATTATTATTATCATCTCTATTTTACAGATGAAGAAACTCGGTCTCAGAGAGGTTGCACAATTTCTGGGGTTTGCCTGCTAGCAAGTGGCCAAGCCCACATTCAAACTCACATCTGTGTCACCAAAGCTCCCTCTCTATAGTGCCATGCAACCCCAAATGTGGTGTGACCTCTAGGTTTGTACTGGGTCCGTTTATAATGCCAAAATGCTTTTCTTGCCTTAATTTTGCTGCTTGTGACAAAGTCTTTTCTCCACATGAGCTAAATATTGGTGAGAATCCATCTTGTTTACACAGCAAAAGAACTCCTTGAGCAATGAGCTGCTTTTGTAGTAGATGGTACAAAACTAATTCATTGATTATAGAGTAGCCACAGTCACTGAGTCATTCTCGCTTGCTGAATTTACAGAATTTCTCATTCATCATTTATTCATCAAAAATATATTGAGTTCCTTCCGTGTTAGTCACTGGCATATAGTGACAAATACAGACCATCATATGTTTGTATAATTGACGGTCTGTGACCTGAAGAATCACACATTGGTATGTTATTGTAGGAGTAACAGTGAACATGCAACAAAGGCATATACTTTAAAATAATGGACTTTGTAATAATGTAGCGCAGACAGAATTTTTTGCTAATGAATCATCCAATGAATATTTCTGAAGCCTAAAATAATTATGATGTTATTTCTTTCACATATGAGAAATTTATGCTTGCATTAAACCTTGATACATATACATCTCTGAGAAAATAGATGGAGTTCCTGTGAAGTAGGGAAGAATATTTATTAGATTATACTTTTCTAGATTGATACTACTGATTCGTTTAGGGAAAGAGAGTTATTCCTACAATCACAAAATCAGGCTTACAGTATTCTCACAAAACATCTGATAATAGCTTAATGTACTATATGTATAAGGAAAGTTTTTGTATTTTAAAAATAATTTCTTTCTATACTAACTTTTCACTGTGGAATTCCTGATACAATTTGTTTTGGTTATTATGACAATTTTTGAATCTTCCTTAATATTCTTGATAATAAAATAGGCCTTGATTAAAAAAAAGCTAAGTGGATTTGAAGCGGGCCGAACATTTAGACATAACGAGTGTTTAAGGCTCCATGTCAACCTGGAAAGACACCTGACGAGGGACCATGCTGTGCTTTTAAAAAAATCCTGTCTTGTTCCATATTTTTATCAATGTCTCCAAGACGTAGAAGGCATCTATATAGTGTTTCCAGATGGCATAAGCCCACAAAGGATAGTTTCTACTCCATAAGCCTCTGATTGCGATTCAGAATGACTTCAGTAGACTGCAATGCTGGATGGAAACCAACAAGATGAAGTTGAGCAGGGGATAAACGTACATTTCTGCTTTTAGATTCAAAAGGCAATTGCGCAATTACAGGATGGAGAGCAACTGAGCTTGGCAGTGGTTCATGTGACTAAAGGCTTAATATGAACCAACAGTAGGAAGTGGTGGCTAAAAAAGAATGAATGTAGCCATGTGCTTCCTCAGTAGAAGTATTAATAGTGCACTATACTCTGCCTTGGTCCCACTGCATTGGGAGTAATTTGTTTAGTAGTGAGCACATTCAGGAGAGACTGTGACAAAGCAGAATTGCTACTAAAAGGATGTTGAATCCCATCCAAGATACATTCACTGGACTCCTGTTTGGGGCAGGCAGTATGCTAACCAGCGCCAGCAATAAAGATGCACAGAGACATTGCCAGTTTCTAGCCTCAAGGAGTTAAAAATTTAAATGGAAAGCCCGACAGGTACATATATGACTATAAAACAAAGCAGACTAGGAAGCCAAGAAGCACAGAGGAAGTGCTGTGGGAATTCAGGGGCTGGACTAGTGGTAGGTTTTCCAGAGGGAATGAGGAGGAAGGCAAAGGAAGCCTTGAAAGCAAAGATGCGTGACAGAAAAACTCAAGACTTGTCTAGGGAATTCTGAATAGTGCAGGTTGCCTGGGAGAATAGGGTAGGTCTGAGTAGGAAATGAGGCTGAGAGAAGAAGGTTTGGGCCAGAGGATGAGGACATTGACAGGGAAGGAGGTAGCAGGAGGCACCACAGGGTGGTGAGCATCTGGAAACAGTGATACGTGAGGGTTGGTTGGAGAAACAATGATGTGTATTTAGTCTGGAGAAAAGGAGACCAAAATCCCCCTGGTGAGTATACACCAGACTTGTTTGGGTTCTTTCAGAAGCAAAAATTTATATCAAGGGGCAAATGTCATAAGGAACAAGATTTCAGGGTTTGTTTGGTTTTGTTCCTAAGCACTTAAAAAAAAAATCAAAGCTGAGCCAGGTGCAGTGGCTCATAATTGTAATCCCAGCACTTTGGGAGGCTGAGCTAGGAGGATCACTTAAGGCCAGGCATTTGAGACCAGTCTAAGCAACATAGTGAGACCTCATCTATAAAAATAAAAATAATTTTTTTAATGAGCCAAGTATGGTAGTACATGCCTGTCGTCCTATTTAGGAGGCGAGGCAGAAGGATCAACTGAGCTCAGGAGTTAAAGGCTGCAGTGAGCTATGATCTCACCACTACACTCCAGCTTAGGCAACAGAGCAAGACCTTGTCTCTGAAAAGAGAAAAATAAAATAAATCAAATCTATGCAGTAATGAAGTATCATTCTAGGAGATTTTGAACATTGTCATGGATGGACTCAAGAGAAAGTTTAGTAACTGACACAGTAAACAGAGTTGTGGGGGAAATGCTGACTTCACCAAGAGGCCTGCAGTTCCAGGAATTACCCAATTACACATTGCAAAAGTTCTCGCACATTACCTTTGCAGTATGTAATTGTCATGGTTTTCTTTCTTTCTTCTTTTATTTAGGATATCCATTAATATATACCTTCTGAGTAAAACCACAATTCAGTGAGAGATGTCAAACTTATTTCAATGCGGGATTGTCCCAGTGCTGGGACAGGAGCCACTCACCCTCACTGCATTACTTTACAACACACATTACCCTTTTTTTACTGTGATATACGGTTTCCTCTCAAATATAGATTTAAACAGATTTTTGTCCACCAGAGATGGATCAAATGCAAATCAATCATTGATACAAGTCTAATGTGAAGTCTAATGTGAAGAAGAATTTATCTTACAATCTCCAAAGAAATGTGTGTAGTGAATAAAAAGTGGGTTCAGATGTCAGTAGTGCTGCTTACTAGCCGTGTGATCTAGAGACAGCAACTTAACCTCCCTGTTTTCCTAACCTGTAAACAAGGATCAATCGTTGTTAGCCCCCTCCAAGGGTTATTTCAGAGGAGTAAAACTGATAATGCATTGAGTACAGTGCCTGGCAATATAGGCTCTAATTTTACTGAGTGCTAATATGTTATCAACATGCTCCAAGGAGCCCTTCAGAGCTAAAAAGTTGTTTTTTTTTTTTAATCACTATTATTGGGCACAGTGATTCACAACTGGGAGACCAACGTAGGAGGCTTTAGTGAGGCCAAGAGCTCCAGGCCAGCCTCGTTAGTGGGTTGAAATTGATTCACGATAACTGAAGTTTGATATAAGGACTATCCCCAATTTTCTTTGGAGGATTTTTGGGAATTCCTAAATACCTTTTGAAAAAAACATGAAGCTGAGAAGCAGATAGAAACTATGCACATGGGTGTTATAAAACTAAAGTAGAATACACAGAAAAACTCCCTTCTATAGAAGAAAGAAAGCACAACTTATGGAAGATATTAAGAATAATTCAATTCCATTGTTGCTCTTGGGCCCACACAGCTTTTCCTCCTTCCTATGTGTAAGGCAGAGAAGAGGGAACCCAGCTAATTCCAGAGTTTACGATAACCGTTTTGTTCACTCTGAGAAATGAAACTGCTTTATTTGTTTGGCTCAGGTAGCCAGGAGAATAACCTCTTGCTCCTTGGATGCTGACTATTCCTTTATTGATTAGATAAGAACAATTGATGAACTTTTAAATACTGAGAAAACCAACCAGAACTAAACGACGTATTGTTGGCCATAGTCCAAGAAACATACTGACTGAGATAAAAGCGCCTGCTGAATTTTCTCTCTCCTGTGCTGAACTTTTTCTTCCTTCCATATTCCTCTGCTTTTTCATCTGCTTTCTTTTCTTTCTCTACTTTTCTCTCTTTCCTGCCATTCTCTCAACTTTCTTATCTCCACTGTCTTCCCTTTTTCTCCTCATTAGCCCCCAGCTCTACCTCCAAAGATTTAATTTTGCACAGTCTCTCCCAAGTGGTCAAAATGTGGACCTGCATTTTTTTTACATGTATTCTTTTATACTGTAGATAAGATTCACATCTCTTGGATTTAATTTAGAAACTAGATAAGGTGAACATGTTCTATTCTGTGGTTGTTTCTCTTTTTTATAAAATATATCTTCTTGAAAAATCTTAATTTCAGTTTCAAGCAACAGACTTAGCCTCAGTCCATTTCAGAGTTCTCAGGTTGGGTTAGGGTTCCAGAATCTTTTAAAGCAAGGAACAGAGGCCGAGGAGGCGGATGGACATTGGTCCACACAGGTGTGTGTGGCTCTCCTGGCCCACAGAATCGGCAGCTTCCCACCCACATTGCAAGGCCTGGAGTCACACTCCTGTTTGAGCTATGCCTTGGGGAAGCAGGGCCAGGTGGAATTGGTCTTCAACATTCATGTCACTTTCCACTTCTATGAAGCTTTCATTTCAAATCCTTTTCTTCTGTGAGAGACAGGCCTTCTAGGGAAGAAAGGGCACCCCAAGAGTCTGACATGTTCTAGCAGTCAACTTGAGATGCCCTTTGGTTAATTTTGGACAAGTCAAGCCCAGTTGTGGAATTCAGTCCAATTCAGCTTTCTGCCAGCTGGGAAATGTGCTATCATGACCATCTTCCTAAAAAAGTCATGCGGGAAGGTCTACTCTTCTATAACTTCTATAACTTCTTCTATAAGAAATGTAATCCAAGGAAATAAGGCTATTTTGAAAATTACAAACTACTTATCCAGTGGTTGGTTGTAAGTTGTGATTCTTTGGGGAACAAAGGCAGAGGGGCTGGGGTTCTGCCCTCCTAGAACTCCCTCTCACTGAAGGAAAGCGATACACTGGTCTCCACAGGCTCCTTCTCAGGAGTGACTTCGCCGACTTTTCCCACTAAGAGTCATGCTCGTGGAGGATGCTGTGGGTACCCGTGCGGGGCGGCTCCTCTTTCCACATGGTACAGGTTTCGTTTCAAAGCCAGGGTTTGCAGGTATAACCTAAGTTGCTTTGGTCAGCCCATTGCCCCCAATGCCCAATGCACACTTTTCTTTTTGCTGCTATTTTCTGTGGTCCTGGGTTTCTAAATCTTGGCAAGAGGACAGTCATTCCTTTGTGCTCGGCTGTTACAATGAGGTAACCAAAGAAAGGCTCTTGGTCTGCGGCTGTCAGCTGTTACTAATCACTACTCCCCGGCCCATCGTGGGTCCTGCTCGCCTCTCCCTCTTGCTCTGCTTAGCACACATAAAGAAGATGAATTACTCTCTGGTTCCTCTTCAAAAAAGCATATTGTGCGGCACATTCCAATACTGTGAGCGAAGGACAGGCTAATGTGAAGGGTAAATGGGTATCTAAATCACCTCGCAGTGGGTCTTGCGTCGGCAGCTGTGGGCCTCTGAGAAGTGAATTTCAGAGCTGCCCCTTCTGAGAGCTTCCGGCAACCTTGCTGGAACTGAGAGGAAGTCCCTGCGGTGGGCTCTCTGGCAAACCGTATCACCAGAACAATCTTGGGGCTCTTTCGGGCTGTAATGAGAGCCTGCTGAATGGACAAGACCAGTGTAAAGAGATGCAAAGCCTGACCACTCAGAGGACCCACAGGCTGGTTACCAAGGAGAGGCAATCTCCACCCCAAAGGTTAAGTCCAGAGGCACGAGAAGCTCTTTGAGGTCAGGTAGTGGCGGTGAAAGTTGGGACTCAGTTAACTTTCTCTCACTGCTTCCATGTAAAAGTTCATTCTCAAAGGACAACTCTATCCAAAGAACGGGAGTTGTCTGCTTAGGCCTGCCTGACTGAGGATAAAAGTGATTTAGATGACTTTTTCTGCCACTAGTAATGTCTTTTCCACTGATTTTGCCATTTAACAATCTTTCAAAAGATAATGTTTTCTTTTCTGCACTTCATTTTCCTAGGAAACACTAGTGCTCAAAGACTTGTTGACAAGTGTTAAGGGTCAACAAGTGGCAAATCAGTAAGGAAACTTCACTTGTCTTCATGCAGCATAACCTCCAAAAGCTAAGTTGGATTACAGGCTAATGAAATGTCAAGTTTTGTGATACTATTAACAGCCAAAATGGAAAGCAAACGTTGGCCTGGGTGACAAGCCATGTGAAAATACTTGTGATTTAATTGACTGTGAATTCTATAAAATCGTTCTGCGCTCTTTGTGGACATGGTTTAACTCTCTTCACCAAGAATCACTGATACAAGTAAATTGCCTTCTTTGCTCAAAATTCCATGAAGCGAACTTTTTCCAAAACATTTTTCCTATTACAATGTTTGTATGATTTCACTTCAAGGAAGTTGACCAGATACTAAGGATTGACATCCTCATTTCCTTGGTCTCTACTAGTGAGAAGGAAGTTCTCGGGTAGAGTGGGCAGCCAGAGGTGATAGAAGATCACAGCTCATGATTCCTTTTGAAAGCCTCTGCCATTAAATGAATGGGGGAATGTTTGCAAACTTTCTTTAACCAGAACCTACAATAATAAACATATTTTACATCGTGACCTGGCACACACATACGTACACACAACTGAAAAAAGATTCCCACAAAACAATGCTTACCATATGTGATGAACTCTGATGTGTTCTCTTCTCTTCTCTTTCATTAATTGATAGAAATGTTAATCATGACATATTAATCTATTTCATAACCTGCATAGGAAGCACGTAATTAATCTGTGCCCCTCTGTTCTGTTCTCTCCTCTGCATTTGTTTATTTTTTTCATTTACTCGTTCTCTTGTTAACATACGGACAGACAAAACTATAGCAGTTACTTCTATAGCCTCATCTGCAAGATATATGGTAGCAAGAGAGAGACGATATTATAGGCGTGAGAGAGAGAAGGCAAAAGAAAAGCAAGCAGATGGGGTGCCCACGGGGGTGAGCATTACGTGGAGCCTTGCCAGCCTCCTGGCCTTCCTGACTCACCTGCAGACACCCTGCCATGAATTCATTCCCAGCTCTGGAAGTGAAGCACCCAGTGACGCTGGGTTTGCATTCTCTCTCTTTCCCCACAAGATTTGTCTCTCATTGTTCCAGACAGAATGAACATCACTATTTTGGATTAATTGGGGGAAAATCACCCAAAATTAGTGAGTCAGAATTAAAGAGTGTTTTAAACAAAAGCAATTTCAGAACTTGTAATTCATACAGTAACCTGACATAAGTGTTTTTTTAAAAAGCAAGTGGCCTCTACCCAGCATAGTAACAGTAAGGAGAATGATTGTTTATTCAACGAGTAATCAGTGGGCACCTCCCAAGCACATGCACTGTGCTAGGCACTGAGGTTACAGTAATGAGTATGAAAGTGGGTTCTGCTAACATGGCACTAAAATTCTGGTAGAGGGAGGCTGTGACTGTTATTTATCAAGGGCCTACTTTGTCCCGTTATGTATGTTTTCTCTGATCTTGCCACGTGGGTATTATTAACTGCTTCTCTCCATGGGAAGTGAAGTCTTAGTGAGGCACAATGATACTTGATGAGCAGCTTTTTATTATGTAACTGCTTACTTGGTAATAACGGCAGCTAACACTTCTTCGGTGCTTACCATGTTCCGAACACTACGGTCAGTGCTTTCTATATGGAAGCCCCTTTAATGCCAGTGCAAACCCTCTGAGGGAGCTCTTATTACCAATGAGGAAACTGAGGCTTAGAGAAGCCACCTGGAACCACAGCTAAAAGTGGAATCCAAGTATTCTAACTTCAGAACCTGAACTCTTTTAACTCTTTTTAAAGAATGTGCCTGAGTTTGGCCTTATGTAGTTTGAATGTTGCCTTTTAGATGAAGTTCTGAGGCCCTAACTTGCCTACTGTGATTCAAAATTGTGATACAATCATTCTTCACAAAGAGTTTGGAATCTAACTTTTAAAGATTTGCTTTCATTTCCAGAACCTTCAGAATCATAGAGCTTTACAGAAGGCTGGGTTATTTTTTGTTTTTGTTTTGTTTTACAATCTAGTCTATAAAAGAAAATACGCTAGTGCAGGAAAACTTCATACAGTTCTGGAGAGATTTAAAGTGATGTGCTGCGTGCTCCATCTCCCCTTCAGTGCCTCTCCTGGGTGAGCTTTTGGCCCTCTGCCTCACTGTCCTTCCTGGGATGACGGCGTTCCCTGGCTCCAGCAGTGGGCAGCTGCTCAGGACCCAGGAGCCCATTTTTCAATCTGTTAGTATGAAGTTTATTATATTTTTAGGGTTTCATTGTCTTATTAAAAAGACATCAGCTATATTCACATGAATACGGCACATCCCGGAGCTCATCCTTGATTTCCTTGTTGTAAATTTGCCCATCTTGAAATTCTAGGAGGCCTGAGAACAGGCGGCTTTCATTAGATGAGCGTTTGAGGAGTGCATTGTGCAGAAGGAGTGCACCTAAAATAAAATAAAAACTGAAACAGAGCAATCTCCTTGGATCAGCAGTTGCCGTCACCCTTTTCTGTTCCTTTTGGATCTGCTCCAGGGCCCTGAGAGGGCAATGAGATATCCTGGGGATATGTGGAAAGACAATTCAAAACAGAAAGCTGCTTCTCTCAATTCCATGTCTCAAAACCAGAGACGGGAATTACCGGGCACAGGGAAGGGGGGCGGAGTACACTGAACATGTTAATGTGCTAGGAGAATGAAATCCAGGCAAATGACAGAACCGTGGGAACTTGGCATTATTGATGTTATCCTTTAATATTTCGATGAATACAGGTTTTATTCATGAAGTCATACTAATTATTATACCCAAAGAGATATAATTTACAACACAGACTCATAGAGTTCCATATACATATTTGTGAGATATTCCCTCTTCCTCGCTCTCTGACCAAATTCTATGAATATTCTATGCTAAACCAATCACCAAAAGGCTGTCTTCGTAAGTAAAGAGGTAATCACTTACTTGGTTCAAGGAATTTGCTTCTCTTCCAAGTGACTCTTGCCTAAAATACCCAGGTATTTGAAGCAAAGTTTTAATCTTTTATATTTTGGAAAGTATCTTATTCAGCCTCCTTTTGATATTTTTTAACTCAGTGGTGAACACAAATGCATTTATAAAAATGATTGCTTGCTTGACAACTGGTTACTAACAACTGGGTAGTAGTTTCAAAAGGAAAATAAGACTGAAGTGCTCACAGCCAGCAAGTAGTCATGGTCCTCCTCTGTCCACCTCCATTAGAACATATTCTGGGGTGTTTTTCTAGGAATGGTGAAGAATTTGCACTGATATATCAGCTCTCTGGCTAGTCCTTCTGGTGACCAATGTCACTCAGCTGGCCCTTAAAACCTTAGGATTTAGGAAATGCTATGGAATTGGCTACTTTTGGTTCCAGAGAATTTTTCTCAGGTTTACATCTCAAACACAAGAAAGTTAGAGAAGGTCAGCGTGGATAACAATCAAATGAAATGTGAGTGACACCTAGCTTGCCCACAAAAAGAAAGGCATAGTGAGAAGGATACTACTCCCTTGGAAGCCATAAATTAGCTGTACCACACAGGGCAAGTTATTTGACTTCTCCGGCCTCTTGTTTCTTCACATTTTATCATTGTTAAAATAATATCAATATCATCTGCATTATAAAATTGTCATGGAATTAAATGAATATGTACCATCTGGGCTCAGTGCCTGTGGCTTAAGTGGCTAAGGCACCAGCCACATACACCTAAGTGGCAGGTTCAAATCCAGCCCAGGCCTGCCAAACAACAATGACAGCTGCAACTAAAAAATAGCTTGGCATTGTGGTGGGCACCTGTGGTCCCAGCTACTTGGGAGGCTGAGGCAGGAGACTCGCTTGAGCCCGGGAGTTAGAGTTTGCTGTGAGCTGTGATGCAACGGTACTCTACCCAGGAGGATAGCTTGAGGCTCTGTCTCAAAAAAACAGAATATGTACCATCTACCAGAGGTAGGACTTGGTAAGTGAGTAGGCCAGCATAAAAGATAACTCAAAATATATCAAACATAGAAATATGTCCTTGTAACTGTAAAAGCCATCGTGATACTTACACTAATAGTACAATATAATACTTCTTTGCATTTCAAGAGGGTCTTGATTCTGATGGCAGGTTGTTTTCATAGTAAAGATGTCAGGATATCTTGAATGGGGCTGGTTGAGCTAAGCTCAGATCAAATGAAGAAAAAGAGATTAGTCAAGATCATTATCTTTGCCACTTTCTCTGGAATGTGCTTCTCAAATAAGTATTTAGATGAGCACATGGTGGTTGTAGCACTCCCACAAGCACCTACATTCCCAGGTGCCTTCCAATCTCCCCAGGGCCTAAAAGGGAAAACTCTGATATATTTTAAAATGACAAGGCTCAATGTAAATTTTCTCTTCCCAAACATTTACAGGAGTTCCTGCCAAAGTACCTTTTTCTACAGAGTGATTTAGTACTTTAACTTGCCCCAGACACTCTGACATCTGCATTTAGTCTCGGATGTAAAAGTTAGTCTCTCCTATTTCATGAGGTTGGGGAGAGGAGATGGTCACAGAGTTTAGGTGAGAGGAAGAATGATACCCTGCTCTTTGGGGGAATTGTCTTCCACAGTTCTTCCTCTGTTTTCCTGGTACCACCAATAACCTTGTGTGTGTAACACATTGTACACATCTATCCTGCTATTGCCCCCACAGCATTGTATAACCTTGTTCTTGGTGGTCTCCTTAGTTTTACAAGCTAGAATACCTGAAGCAGAGGTGGGCAGGTTGACCCATGTGGGACATGGACATCCTTTGCAGTGGTTCTCAACCTTCCTAATGCTGCGACCCTTTAATACAGTTCCTCATGTTGTGGTGATCAGAAATATGTGTTTTCTGATGGTCTTAGGTAACTCCTGTAAAAGGGGAACCCCCAAAGGGGTCGCGACCCACAGGTTGAGAACCACTGCTTTAGGGGAAGGGCTTCCATAGAGAATAGTTAATGAATATATCCCCTACCCCTTTCTTGACCAAAACAATAGCAGCTGCTGCCTAATTAACTCTCTTTCAAAGAAAAAGGGTTACTATGCAGAGGTGGGTCAGGCCTCCATTTGACCATTGCTTCTCCTTCTGTGCTTATTGCTAAAAAATGACATGATGGTTGTCTTCAGCTATTTCTGAATTAGAAAATATGGAGAAAGTTCTTTCATATTGGTTTTTCCTTTAAAAATATAACTTCATGTCCCAGAGTTGACAGTCTATAGCTGCGGGTGCTGAGATCATTTTCCCCAGCCCTCTCCCCACGGTGGGGGAGGGAGACTCGAGCTTCACCTTTATGCCACTTCGGTTTCCAGTGCTCCTCCTGACCACTTAGCACTCTCTCTGAATAGCTATAGGTCGGGAATAGTGGGCAGGAGCGTCAGCGAAGAGTTGGCGTGAGAACGGAAGAGCACCACAGAATAGAAGGCGAGAGGGAAAGCCAGCATCTCGGAGGAAGAAATACTGCTGCCTGGTACCCCCTGGTACCCAGAGCATCCGGCGTATTGTGCTTACACCACTCGCCGGGTCGACAGGGAGAGAGCCGGAAGAATTGCAGGCTTCAGTGGCGACAAGTTCAGGCAATCATGGGAAAGAGAATGGGCCCCTTCTGAGAAAAATCATTTCAAGCACATCCCAGCCAAGAGATTTAGAGATGTGATTCAGATTTGACAATGAAAATGGGAGGATGGGGTACTTGGGTTGAGAACAGAGTTAGCCCATTTTTAATGTAAAGTGTTAAAAGTAGTACCAACCCAATAAATAAATACTTAACCCTCGGTTTCAAGAAAGTGGGTGAGGATAAAAGAGGCTAAGCTCTTACACTAAAGATGAAATTGGCCTCCTCATCTGTGGAGCTGCAGGTGGTTCTCTCAGAGGCTGAAAGTGCACTAAACCTAATTACATAAGACCCAAGTTCCAGTTCCCACTCCATTCTACTTGGTGTCAATGAAGACCTTATATAATTACTTAATTTTTAATCTGTCTTATTAAAAATACAAACATATCAGGTTCTAAGTAAATGCTTAATATGAAAATTATAAATGATACAATTCAAATGAAATTATAAATTAAAGATCATGGCTTCAATTCCACCTAAATTAATTATCTTCATATTGAGAATTTTGGGAAAAACCAACCAGTTATCTGGTGATCAGAAACATGATTTTTTTCAATAACTTATCTTGCTCTAAATATGTTTGCGTGAACAGGGTCACTACCTAATGTTAGAATCTGATACTCGTCATTGAAATACAGTATAACCCTTTAATACATTTATGGAAATATAATTTTTTAAATACAGTAGAACCTCTGTAAGCTGATCACCCAAGGGACTGTAACAAACTGTCAACATACAAAGGTGGTCACATTAGGAACCAAGCCTACTGTACTGATATATACATGTGGTACATGTCCAGTCTATGAAAATTAGGTCACCTTAAGAAGGTGGTCAATGTAGGGAAGTGGTCAACTATGGAGGTTCTACTATAGTAAAAAAAAAAAAAATAGTTTGATGGACTATAATTGGATTTTAGTGTTTTAGTGAAACAGGGAAGATAAAGAAGGAAGAAAAGTGAGGAAACAGCCAATGAAACAGAGCCCATAGTACTATAGATAATTAAATCTTCTGAGAGTTTTGTGTCATTTCTGATTATTTTCCAGCCTAGAAAGCATTGAGAAGTATTCCTTTTGCTAGAGCCATTAGGGAAAGCTTAGAAGTCATACTTCCTTTTTTATATAAGATGACATCTTGCCTGAGGTAGACTTTGAAGATGTCCTGAAAATGAGGGAAAGAGGTTTATTATCTTTTCAATTATTGGTGAGACTTTCCTCCCCTTTTTTTTTCTTTTTCTTTTTTTTTTTTTAGACAGGATCTTACTCTTGAAGTGCAGTAGCATCATCATAGCTCACTGCAACCCAGAATTCCTGGATTCAAGCAATCCTCCTGCCTCAGCCTCCAGATTAACTGACACTACAGGCATGCACCACCACATCCTGCTAATTTTTATATTTTTAATACAGATAGGGTCTCACTTTTTTGCTCAGACTGGCCAAAATAATTATTTCTTAATTTTGATTAGGTATGATAAAATGAAACAACAGAAAAACCATTGTAGAACTTTGGCCTTCTAACCCAATGTCTCCTTTAAATGCAAATTTAAGATAGAATAATAGCTTAAATTTTACATAAAGATCATCCAAAAGACTCCCAATATACAAAATAATAATTATTTTGAGAGAATTTAATGACAATTATTGACTGTATAAATCACCAAAGTGACTGAATTGAGGTAAATTATCCTGCCAGAAGTTTCTCTTTTTTTAATTTTTATACACACATGTACTTACTACTCACACTTGTAGGTTCCCCAACTAGTAGTAACCTAGGAAAGAATTTTACTGCACTTTCAGACAATTAGAGAGCAATTTTTATTTGGCCACGTGGCATCAACTCTTGGGGCAGAAAACAAGTGATTGTTTGCTGACACAGCTGATGCCTAGCCATTCTGTGGCTTTTCCCTTTAGCTTTAGTGAAGTCCTAATTATATTTGGAACCAAGTTCTCTTAACATGTACAAAATCCCATTGTGGGGTGGAATAAGAACAGGGGAATGTAAAAAGGAAATGCTGTTCCCACTGTCTTCCACTAGAGGATTCCCTGGACTGACTTCCTGAAAATCTTCTGTTTGCCTTCACCAGGAATGGCGGCCCTAGATAGTAAGGCATCAGGGAAGATGGGAATGCGAGCTGTAGTCTATTACATGACTACCACCATCATTGCCGTGGTGATTGGCATAATCATTGTCATCATCATCCATCCTGGGAAGGGCACAAAGGAAAACATGCACAGAGAAGGCAAAATTATACAAGTGACAGCTGCAGATGCCTTCCTGGACTTGATCAGGTATGTCCTTGCAAGCCCCTGTCTTTGGGTACATTTGGACCACCCAACCCTTCTTATTTGGGAAAGCTAATCAAACTCTGGAAGGGGTGTCTGACTGAACTAGCCTTGCCAGACTTGAAATAGAGATCGTATGTTTACGTGTCTTCCTTAAAGAAATGGCAGTAAGGATCCGTTTTCTGATGTCATAAGAAAGAGGCAAGAAGAGCAAGGAGAGGATGTAGATTCTGAGAGCTCCCCCTTCAGGGCTCAGAATCTGGTCTCTCAGTTCTCTTCTCAGCTATGTGGCTCACCTTGGAATTTTAATAATTCTTTACCTATTTTTCTTAAGTCCTACTCTTAAAGGCTAATTTTTATTCAAGTATGGCCTGTTCATTTGGCTCTTCTGATTTAGGACTTGTGATCTCTATTATTCTCCCTTGTACACAAGTTGGGTGCAGAAGGGACATTATAGATCATCTGGTCACACCTGTCCCAAGATTTTCATTTTTTATTATTTATGAAGAATTTGACAGATCAATAATAAAAATTTAAAGGATGACTTCTTTAGCATTGTTTTGTGCACAAACCATACACTGATTACAAATGAGTCTTATCTAATACTTGGGGAAGACTTGTTCATAAAGTCCACCTTTCTCAGGGCTGTGAAGTTAGCCAAAGTTTGATCCGGGCATCTTCTTGCTTGCTCTCTCCACACACCTGCCTTGTTCAGTCAGGTCCTGGCAGGAAGCATCCTTGAGTGGAAAATTGAGGAGGGTTTGCAAAAGATTCAGGCAGAGTTAAGGGAACCCACAAAGGATGGTGAAGCCCCAGAGCTGTTTTGTTACTACCCCTGGCTTTGAAGGAGCAAGGGAAAGGACCCACACTGAGCTGTAGTCACAGGAGAAAGGGCTTCAGGGTAGAAACCATGGCTTTAATTGGAGAAAGGGAACTGTTAAAGAGAACTGAGAGAATATATACATGGACTTCTTTCTCCCTGTACCCTGTGATCTGTCTGTGCATACAACTAGACAAACCAATGGAAATAAGAGAACCCACCTGCTATGATACATAGGGGGTCAGTGTTCCACAGCTTGGTGTCCCAGGATACAGAGCAGAAGGGAGAGTGAATCTAGAAGGGTAAAGGGAGGGTATCCCCCAAGGCAGGCCTCTAGATCCCCCACCTGTTTGGCAGTCCCCCACTATACCCTTACCTACCCATCCTCCCCAAACTCAGCCCTTCCCCCCCATCTACAACCTACCTGCAAAGCAACTGGGTTGTCAGTCCTACTTTAACCGGTGCACCATTAATCATCTGAAGAAAACCCCTCTAAGGGATTGATTTCATTTGCCAATGCAAGGAATGGGTCTATGGCAGGTAGATTCAAGAGCTATTTGGAGAACAGACCACCTCTTCAGCAATCTTTGTCAATTCCTACCATAGGTAACCTTGTACCATATTCTCACCATTGGTAACCCTGTAAATCTGTACATAAACACCACCCAACTACATGGGGCCTCTACTTGAAAACCTTTTCGGGTAGTTAATCACAATTATCTGAATATAACAAACCACCCTATAAATTATTTCATACCAAGTGGGTGCCTGATAATTATGTTTTGATTTAGTCTATACAATTAATTAAGACATTTCACCATTTGGTAGGGGAGGGGAACAGAGTCTCACTTTTTCACCCTTGGTAGAGTACCCAGGCATCATACCTCACAGCAACCTCAAACTCTCCGGCTCAAGCGATTTTCTTGCTTCAGTATCCTGAGTAGCTAGGACTACATTTTTAGAGACAGGACTTGCTCTGGCTCAGGCTGGTCTTGAACCCATGAGCTCAGGCAATCCATCCACCTCAGCCTCCAAGTGCTAGGATTACAGGCATGAGCCACTGCACCTGGCCTTACATTTCACCATTTTTTCATGAGCTTTACCCTCTGGTAGTTGGATTAGTTGCACTTTTAGCATATTTTATATTTTATTTCCCTATCATTTTTATTCCTTGTTTGAAGAATTGAGATCTTCTTGTCCTCGGTCTTAGCTTCTCCTTGCCTCAGTGACAAGTGTGTGAATATCCTGTTCCCACCCCGTCACTTAACTTAAGTACTTATCCTGGAATCTCATGAACACACTTCTATCAAGGTTTATAAAAACAAATCCAAAGAGCGTAGATGAGAAGGGAAAGAAAACAGGATGATCTAGTAGTAGGATGAAAGGGACAAGAATTTATGACCTTAAAATATAATTTGGATAGTGCACAGTGCAATAATCTCAAGCTTTAGATAACTGCCCAGTCTTTGTCTCCCACAGTCTCCTGTCTTGGAGCCCTAATCATAGTTAATCCAAACTCCTCTTTAACAGACGAGTCAACCAAGACATACATGGGTGCTGTGAATTGGTCAGAGCCACACAGCTGCTTAGAAGCTCCCCAGCCAGTGTGGGGCTCCTTCCCTGCCCCTCCACAAACTAGACACTGCTCCAACATGGCCTCAAGGTGACAAACCCAACCACGTGGGCCTCAAGTTCAAATGTTGTGGACCACTTCTCCATTGTCCACCAAAGAGCCACATAAGTTCCAGCAATTCAGTATCAATATCCCATCCCCTAGAAGGTCTTTAGGAGGTATTTTTAGAGAACAAAATTCCACAGTCTGACCATGACTTTTGATTCAGAACATTTGGTCCCTAGACACATGGTACAATAACCAGAATGACTACTATTAAATAATACCTCAGAGTGCCAGAGTGCTGATTATAACAGAGTGCCAGAGTGCTGATTATAAAAGGCATTCCGTTCTCACTTTGATTTCTTCCTAAAAGCAGGGTTTTGATAATTTAATGGCTGAACAGAGAATCCTATTGGCTGACAAGAGGATAGAAGAGTTGAATTGGAGACTTCCCTGAAAAATATGAACTCCATGGGTCACATGTAGGGAGACCATATGCTCCATTTCAAGTCATCAAATCCACCAGAATCTTGCTGTTTTTCCATTGGTTGCTTGGTTCAATGCAAGCTTTACCTGACAATGATACAATATTTAAGGAACAAACATTATTTGGAAAAATTTTTAAGTGACTACTTTTTCTTTGCAGGAACATGTTCCCTCCAAATCTGGTAGAAGCCTGCTTTAAACAGGTAAACACTCTACAACTACTAATGCACCTTTGAAATTCTTTTTTGACATAGCAAACTAAATAAGATCCTCTCTTCCCTGCCCCCACCCCATTTCTTTACAATAATAAACACTTCTCTTGCTAACCAAATGGAAAACACAAGGGTTTTCTGGGGAAGTTTTGCCGGAAGGGTTCTTAGCTCATATTGACGGCCTATTAGTTGCCTACACAGTATTTCTTGCATAGAAATAGCTCACTGAGTCTCTGTTATTGTTAAGAAGACTAATCACAAGATCCCTTCACCCTACTCACACTTCCCACATGCAGAAGCCCACCAAAGCAAATTCCAATATAAAACATGCTTACAACTTGCTTTAGAGAATATTTGAGAGATTACTCAGGTTTCTGAGTTTGATTTGAAAATCCAGTGGTTTGGTCTTTAGATGTTTACTAAGGGCCTAGTGGGTTCTAAAAAAGAACCACATCAGAAAGGCATGGCATCATCATTTATGGAATGCATACTATGTGCCAAGCACTAATGTTATATTTAGTCTTCACATAAATATGACCAAGTATCATTGTCTTTATTTCTGATCTGTAAGAACTTGGGGGAATTATGTAATAGGCACAAGTTCTCACAAGTAGTAAATGGCAGGCTCAAAATTCAAATCCATTATGTTGACTCCAAATATTATCCTCTTTCCACTACTCCATTCTGCTTCCAAGAAAGAAATATCCAGGATATAGTTAGGGGAGGTTCCTTTTAGTTCATATCTAAACAACTCTTAGTATTCTATGCTTTGGATCCAAATATTTACTATTATTAGGTAGTAAAATCAATAAGCTTTATTATAACCGCACTCGAATATAAAAGGTTGTTACTCTAAATATCAACAGGGAAACAGACATTCTGGGTTAAATAAAAGTTCCCAGACATTTCTCCAGATGGTGTCAATTCACCCTGTTATAATTCCCAGCCCTTCTTCTTAGGATCTATAAAACAAACACATACTCCAGCCTCATGGAGAACCAGGTTTTTACACATGTAAGTCCCTGCTTTGTTTTACGTCTCTTTAAAAAATTTTATTGAGACTATTTTTGATAAGTAATGCATGCATACATTACAAAATTTAAGCAATTCTTTCTTTAAAAAATAAAAGGCCTAAGAGGTCAAAATCTAACTTTCCTAACCTTCTTTGTTCAAAAACAACTGTAACCATAAATAATAAACCCCTTTGGATCCAACCAGCCAACCCCAGCACCATGGGGCTGACTATTCCAGTTAGTCAGCTGGCACTGGGTGATATCAAAAACGCTGATTTCTAGATCTTTCAGATGAGAAAAGTGATGACTCGTGTAGATTTATTTTGTTGGTTTGGGATTGCATTTACAGGATTTTGAAGGGGAAGCAAATGTTTCTGAGGTCCAGTTGGCTTAGCCCAGAATACAAACAAGGTTGCAGTTTCAGTGTAGGCTACAAACTGTCTAAGGGGAAAGAGTTGGAGGCATAAGAAAGGCTAATAAGGATTGAAAATCCACACAGGACAATCCGTAAAATGCATAAGCATCCAAAGGAATAAAGAAACTTGAGAGTTGAATAGAATAGGAGATGAACAGGGGCCAGATGTTTTTTGTTACTTGAAATTGCCAGCAGTACTACTGATTGTGCAGGAATGTGTCCGTACTGTTAACAGCTGACCATGTCCTTAATTGGGAATGGTGACTTTCCAACGCACAAGAAAGTCTCCCATTTATTCTCAGTAAAGAAATGGTCAAGCCCTTCATTTAGTAGCAGTGCTTTTCTCCCCTCTATTCCAGATCCCATCACCATCCATACATTATTACTCTCACTGATGCTTTGCTACATTAATAGCATAGAGGGATGGGCTTAATTATTTCATAGGCCCCCAGCATGTATTCAGCATCACCTGTCTGGGGCATCTATGCAGAAACTATGGGGGAAAGACCATCTCTTGAGTTAGAAAAGAAAGAAACACCAGTAAGGACTTGGAGAAAGTGAGTTGTCATCACCAAATATCAATCAGACACCTATTCTTAAAAACTGATAATATCAGGAATGGCTTAGACATTGTTTTGGGGGGGGATTTTTTATTTTTAAACAGGAGTCCTGCTAGATTGCTCAGGCTGGTCTCAAACTCCTGGGCTCAAATAATCCTCCTGCATCAGCCTTCCAAACTGCTGATTATAGGCATGAGCCACCACACCTAGCAATTTTTAACATTTAATACCCACTGAAATCTCCAACTGAGTCTAATCCCTGAAGGGCTCTGTCATTGAGCACCCTTAGCCATCATTATTATAAGATGTTGTCATATATTCTGTTTAATTTGCTCATGACACCCCTGTGAGGTTTAACAGTCATTGCTGTTTTCACAGCTGGGGAATACGAAAGAAAGGATGTCAACTGATTTGTCCACAATCCCATAGCGTGATCCCCATAGAAAGTAAAAAAAATTATTGTGACTATTTGGGGTTCTTTTTAATCCCATCACAGTCATTTTACTAGGGTTTCAGAAGAAAGTGACAGCACATTTGTATTTAGTTCAGCATCATTAGCAAAGTATCTCTTTCCTATTATGATTTGTTATGTTTGTGAGTGTGTGTCTGTATGTTTGTGTTGAGGGATTTGCCACAGATTAGACAGATAGATATTGTCTATGACACTATTCTCTGAACATAAAATAATATGTAGGATTATAGAAAATTTGGACAAGAGGAAAGTATAGAGAAAAAATAAAAATCCCCTTTAATTCCTGTTGTGCTTTTTATTTTTAAGTTTAAAACAAACTATGAGAAGCGAAGCTTTAAAGTACCCGTCGAGTCCAATGGAACGCTCGTGGGGGCTGTGATAAACAATGTGTCGGAAGCCATGGAGACTCTTACGCAGATCACGGAGGTGATGGTCCCAGTTCCGGGATCTGTGAATGGAATCAATGCCCTGGGACTAGTCGTCTTCTCCATGTGCTTCGGCTTTGTGATTGGAAACATGAAGGAACAGGGCCAGGCCCTGCGGGACTTCTTTGATTCTCTTAACGAAGCCATCATGAGACTGGTAGCAGTGATAATGTGGTATGTATTTCCATTTGCTGTGTATGATATATGCAAGATGCTTATTGCCATCAACCTGTGTTCTGTAATGGGGGTGATGCCAGGAGGCAGGATGGCCAATTGCCATGATCTCACTCTGGTAAGCATGAGAAAATCAATGAATGTCGGCACCTGTAGAGAGCTCAAACCTACCTGCAAGCTTCTCTCAATAAATTTGCTTCCTTCCTTTGAAAAGGTGTCAGCTCCTTCACTCCAGTGCTGATGGAATCCCCATTCTTCATTACCCATTCAAGATATACCTATTGAGTATGTACTATACTTCACGCATACAGTGTCAGGCAGTGTATATGTAGCAATGAAGAAAACATACAACAATACCATGGATCTTACAGTCTTTTAAAGATGACAGATGATGAACAAATAAATCAACCATATGCTTTAGTCACAAGTGCTACGAAGAAATAAAATAAAATAGTAGGTGACTGGGGAAATTTGTCCTGGATGGGACAGAAAGGCCTTGGAGAAGGTGACATTTTTTGCTAAGACCTGAATAAACAGAGGAGTGCCAGGAAGATAGCATTCCCAGTGGAGGAAAAAGCAGAGGCCCCAAGACTATCGGGAAGACTGAGGTCTCCTCCCTCTGTATCAGCCGTAACAAAGAAATATAAATGGCAGTTCTGCGGCAGTATCTGAAGGACCCAAGGGAAGTATTATAGAACACCAGGCCACAAGTTATAACAAAACTTCCCTTAATAAAGTTGAGAGCAGGAGAAAAAAGAAAAGACCAAATCCAAAGAGGAACATTGACCCCAGAGAGGAAACTTTCCCAGCAGGGAGAGAACCCTTTGATTGGCTTAGGCCTCACATGGGGGTTGCCTGCCCCTTATGCTTTATTTTTAATCTAGACTCCTTCTTGGCACGTGAGGCAGGAAGACATCCATTGCTAAGAAAAGCACTGACTCGCCAACATGATTAAAAATGTCCTTTGTCTTTAATGCCACCAAAGCCCAGAGAAATTCATTTTTCAGGAGTTTATATAAGACGAATATGAACTTGGGCACAAAGATGAATCAGAATGTGGTCTCCACGGGAGCCCCCAGTTGGAAGGCTCCTTTGAAATCCTGGCAGGAATGAAAGTGGACATTTATCTTCATATTATTAAAATGTCTCCACCTTTCACCTCTTTCATGAAAGAAGCCTATTCAAGGCCACTGAATGAACCTCACATGTAGCCTCTCTAGCCGTACATTTGCCTGCACATTCAATATTGAGTTATTACATTTCTGAAAACAGGTACTCCTATGATTTCCTGGCCTGTGTTTTTAAAGGCCTTTTGAAAGAAGCATTGTATTTTTCAATTTGAAATAAGTTCTCCACAGTTCCCCAGCACATTCTCCTCCTTAAGGGTGATTGGCTTTCCTGTGTTTGGTGATGTGAGTTTGGTTGCAGGGACTGCACACATCAGACAAAAGGGACTTGAAAGTGGCAGCAGGGCCTTTAAGCAACCAGCATTCGGTCACTTTGCATCTCAGTTGTTCATTCTTGCATTCTGCAGGGGAAAAGCTCGGCAAAGGCAATAGCAGCCTATAGGTAATAATTACTAAATTAGAACACCTCCACTTTGATTGTGGTGGTACAGACACGCTCATTATTAAGTTTGTAACACCTTCTGTTTATGAGAAGTGGTACTAGTTTTCTGTTTGCACTATAACATAAAATTTTCTCTTAAACTGACTTCAGTAAAAAAGTAAAGAATGCTACTGTTTTGAGACTACTACTAAGTAATATTATAAGCGTGTGTAGATATGAAAAAGTAATAATAAAAGTGGTCATTGAAGAAGAGAGCTAATCAAAAACCTGAACACTGATGTAGCATTGTGTGCCTCTTGCTTGAACTTGGGAATCAGGTTCTGATATGGAAAAGGCTTCCAAAACTCTGGCTATCAGCACAGCAAATTCTGGCAATTCAGAGTACTTAGCAGGGGAGCACAAGGCAGGAGGAATGAATGACATCTGAGGACCAGAAAAGTGACCAGCTATGGCAAAGGGAGGACCATCAGGGAAAACAGAAATAGGTGACAATAGCTCTGTACCTGCCTTTTTTCACCGGTTTGAGAGGAAAAAATAATTGTCCCAGAGAAATTCTGAGTGAGAATAAAGAATGACACTGTGAATATCAGGGAAATTTATATCTAAAAAAGAAGTTCACGGTTTCTGCAAGTTCTAGTAGTACCATGGGCAGAAAAGTTAGGAAATCACTTTTCTTTCCCTCTTTCTTATCACTTAGAAGTTTCAGTAGACCAGTTTGGTAGAGACCAGACCCTGACTGTGCGTGTTGCTTCTCCACAGGTATGCCCCTGTGGGCATTCTCTTCCTGATTGCTGGAAAAATAGTCGAGATGGAAGACATGGGTGTGATTGGGGGGCAGCTTGCCATGTACACGGTGACCGTCATTGTCGGCTTGCTCATTCACGCAGTCATTGTGTTGCCCCTCCTCTACTTCTTGGTAACACGGAAAAACCCTTGGGTTTTCATTGGAGGGTTGCTGCAAGCTCTCGTCACAGCTCTGGGGACCTCCTCAAGGTATGTGTATATGTGCGACTTAGTCCCATCAGAAATTGTCTGATGTTTTACTAGGAACTGGAGCCTCTCAAGTTGAGGGTAGAAGAGGAAGCATTTTGTTCTGGGTTTTAACTTCCAGGAAAAATGAATTGGCTTTTTCACTTGATACTCATCAGACCTACTTAGGATGCAGTGAATGGCTGGCTACAGATACATATATACAGACACACAGATACTCTTCCTGGGGACAAAATAGAAATCAACTACCTTTTCCTGCCCACACTGCACTGCCTCTCCCAGTTGACATTTACTGTAGAGAGAAATACCAGAGTGACTTGGCCCGGGTGTGGTGATGGGCAGTGATCACAAGTGATGCCACACAGAGGAACCCAGAAGCAGGAGAGCTGCCAAATGACCCCGTGAGAGGACCACAATGTTCCTAACCCTACTCCCCTAGTTATACAAGTGCTGACTTAGTTCCCTTTAAGTTGGGACATAGGACAGGAAGGAACTGTCTGTCCAAAAGACCAACCATACACGCAAACAGAACTGCCAGGACCTCAGCTGACATGCCCTCTTTCACTGTTCTCAGTTCTGCCACTCTACCTATCACCTTCAAGTGCCTGGAAGAGAACAATGGCGTGGACAAGCGCATCACCAGATTCGTGCTCCCTGTGGGGGCCACCATTAACATGGACGGGACTGCCCTCTATGAGGCTTTGGCTGCCATTTTCATCGCTCAAGTTAACAACTTTGAACTGAACTTCGGGCAGATTATTACGATCAGGTACAAGGAACGAGTTCTATACAACATTTTCTGAAGACTGTCTGTAAAGGACTAGAGGATGACCAGGGCTGGGTGAAGAACTGGTTGCCAGGAGGATCACATAGGAGGTTGAGGGACTAGTTCTTTTTTGTTGTTGGTTGTTTGTTTGGGGGAAGGCTCGCCATTTAAGGTGAGCTTTATTACCACAAACTCAGTTGAGAAAATAAAAAATGATGGAGGGAGTGAGGGGATTGGTGTGTTCCCACTTAATGGGCACAAAGCGGGGGAAGATGGCACGGGACTAGTTTTATTTTTATCCTTAGACTTTTTTATTGGTTTTTTAATTAAAGATGTACACACTTGTTAGTAACAAAATTCAAATAATACAGAAGTGTCTTAAGTATGTCTGAAGGCAACAGGAGACTTTAAGCCTCACAATCTAGCTCAGACTCTGCTTTACATTGTTTTCAATTATTATTAATAAGTCTGATTTGGGGGCTTTTTCCAAAACATTTTATCACTACAGTTCTCCTACATGTAGGAAAGTTAAACATCTGCTACCTAAACCTAAAAATTGTGAACACCTTGCCATTTTTCCTTCCTCTTTCTCTTTCTTTCTCTACCATTATGACATCAGATTTCCCCAGTTGTCCCACTAAATGTCTTTTACGGCTTTATCTCCCAAAGATCAAATCCAGATTTATGCCCTACATTTAGCTTTTAATCTCTAACAGTCACCCTACATTTTTTTTGTTTATTTAGAAATAAGTTGTGTTAGACTATGTATATATGTTTTGTGTCATTAGAAAATGACAATAGTCGTAGGATGCATTGGAATAAAAAAGACAAAGTTCATCATGGTCAGAGGTTATTGGCTGACCTGGGGAGACTGGGAGATCATTGTTTTAGCTCACCTGTAATCTCTTCTTGGCATACCTGGGTTATGGTTAAAAAGCTCTGAGTTATAAAAAAGGTTCAGTTTCACAAGACAGAGTTAAAAATAATAACAACAA
Organism: Galagoides demidoff; assembly: GCA_963574575.1. NCBI lineage: Eukaryota > Metazoa > Chordata > Mammalia > Primates > Galagidae > Galagoides > Galagoides demidoff. The sequence goes on along the minus strand of CAUYQV010172162.1, from coordinate 1,738 downwards.
CATAATTTAAACAAGATAGAAGTACTTCTCTTTCCCATGGAGCAGCTCTAGTTCATAAAGCCTGGTACTAGTTCACGGCCTATTAGGCACAGGGCCACACATCAGATGGTGAGCAATGGGCCAGCAAGCAAGTGAAGCTTCATCTGTTTTTATAGCTGTTCCCCATCACTTGCACCACCACCTGAGCCCCACCTCCTGTCAGATTACCTGAAACATTAGATTCTCATAGGAGCACAAACCCTACTATGAGCTGTGCCTGTGAGGGATCCAGGTTATGTGCTTCTTACAAGAATCTAATGACTGACACCCTACTATGAGCTGTGCATGTGAGGGATCCAGGTTATGTGCTTCTTACAAGAATCTAATGACTGATGATCTGAGATAGAGCTGAGCCAGTGGTGCTAGTGCTGTGGAGCACCTGCAGATACAGAGTATCGTTAGTAGAGAATGCTGACTGCACAGACCATAATAAATAAATTGCTTCAAACGCCTATGAAAACCATTTTCCCTCCATCACGGAAAAATTATTTTCCATGAAATTGATCTCTGGTACCAAAAAGTTTGGATACCACTGTTCCACAGTATAAAGAACAAGGCTTGTGGTTCCAAAGTCACTTGAGTGTTATCCTTATCCAAGGATTCAAGACAGTTCATCACCACCTCTAAATTTTAGCCCGTGGGAAGTGGGAAAATAGTATAGCCTTCAAGTTGCTCTATGATTATTATTATTATTATTATTGAGACAGTCTCACTTTGTTGCTCTTGGTAGAGTGCTGTAGTGTCATAGCTCACAGTAACCTCCAACTCTCAGCAATTCTCTTGCCTCAGGCTCCCTACAAGAGCCTGCTACAATGCCCTGCTATTTTTAGAGACAAGGTCTCACTCTGGATCAGGCTGGTAACAAACCTGTGAGCTTAGGCAATTCACTCACCTCGGCCTCCCAGAGTGGTCGGATTACAGGTGTGAGCCACCGTGCCCGGCCGAGTTGCCCAATTATTTCCACCTGTCTCATTGGCCAGAATTTATTTTTTTTGTTCTGTTTTTGGTTTTTTGCTTTTTTTTCAGAGTCTCAATTTATTGCCCTTGGTAGAGTGCCATGGTGCCCTGGTATCATAGCTCACAGCAACCTCCAACTCCTAGACTCAGGCAATTCTCTTGCCTCCACCCTCCCAAGTAGCTGTGACTATAGGCGCCTGCCACAATGCTATTTTTATTGCAGTGTGGCTGGGGCCAGGGCCAGGTTCGAACCTGCTACCTTCGGTCTACGGGGCCGGTGCCCTACCCACTGAGCCACAGGCACCGCCCATGGCCAGAATTTAACCAAACCTCTATGGGAGGCTGGGAAATATAGACTTTATTCCAAACATCCCTACACTAGCTAAAAATCCTACTACCATAGAAGAGAAACAGAATGGGGAACCACGATCTCTTTCTACCATAGACTTACTACTTTAGTAATAACATTTTATATCTTTACTTATAAGATATTGGGAACTGGCTCGATGCCTGTGGCTCAATCAGCTAAGGCGCCAGCCACGAACACCTAAGGTGGCAGGTTCAAATCCCCAGCCTGAGCCCGCCAAACAACAATGATGGCTGCAACCAAAAAATAGCCAGGCGTTGTGGCGGGCGCCTGTGGTCCCAGCTACTTGGGAGGCAGAGGCAGGAGACTCGCTTGAGCCCAGGAGTTGGAGGTTGCTATGAGCTATGATGCCATGGCACTCTACCCAGGGGGATA
>CAUYQV010172160.1:0-38571 GCA_963574575.1 Galagoides demidoff | reverse complement strand
GCAGGTCTATTTCCAGAAGACAGCAGGGGGGGGAGGTCTGATTGGAGAATCAGGGCCGAGATCAGAGATCTAGCGTTTGTCCTGGTGGTAGGGGCAGGCAGAGAAGCACACCTAGCTGCAAATCTCTTTTAGGCTGTTTCTAAAAGAGAAAAAGAAACGAGTATTGTAGGTGGGAAAAGGATTTGAATTTCTGAGCTAAAATGCATAGAGGTTGGATGCACACAGCTGAAGGAGGATGGAGGTAGGAGAAAGAAGGACCCTGGGCTGCTGATTCATTCACGAGTGAAGAGAACAGAGCCGGGGAGGAACACGCTTCACACCTGCTCAGCTATGTATATCATCTTGATTTTCTGCATTCGGCACCACTGTGGGTTAAATTATGTTCCCCTCAAAAGATAATTCCAAGTGCTAACCTCTAGGTCCTGTGAATGGGGCCTTATTTGGAGATAAGGTTGTTGCAGATGTAATCAAGCTAAGCTGAGGTCATACCGAGGGTGGGAATGAACCCTGACACAGTGTAACTGGAGTCTTCATAGGAAAAGGAGAGGTGACTCAGAGATAGACACGTGGAGAAAAGGTCATCATGTGACAGAGTAGACCGGGACTAGAGGGAAGCAGTCAAAGCTAAGTGAAGCCAAAGATCGCCCACCCACCAGTGAAACCGGGGCAGCCAAGAGGGGTCTGCCCAAAGTGTCAGGAGGAACATGACCTTGCCACACCTTCATCTTGGACTTCCAGCTTCCAGAACTGTGAGAAAGGACATTTCTGTTGTTTCCAACATGAAATTTGTGGTTCCTTGTTATCAAGCCCTGAAAGGTAATACAATCTACGGCCATACCACCCTGAATGCACCCGATCTCGTCTGAAAGGTAATGCAGCCACCAAAAGCAACATGGAAAGTGTAGGACACAATTTTTACCCTTAAAGAATCTGCAACTTAACTAGAAAGATAGTCTAGCTCGAGGGTGCTAGAAGCAAGACTTGACAGGTGAAAGGTGGCAAGAGGTCAATGTTATTGGTACTAAGGTTGTTGATAAAGTTTTATGCTAAAACTTCTTGAAGGCCTTGCTATACTTATATAATTATAATTATAGAATTATACAGTATTTCAAAGTTGAAATGGAATTAACAAGAATGTGCAATGGCCTGCAAACTATGTGCTAAGGAGAGTCCTATTTCTTTTTTTCTAAATTTTAGAATACTATGGGGTGCACACACTTTGGTTGCATAGGTAGTGAGCTTTTGGCTTTTGTGTTTAAAGTCGGAGTTATAAGTGTGTCCTTTGCCTTGAAAGTATGTGATATACCCAAGCAATGTACATATTAGGTGTGAATTTATGGTTCCTCTTCTCCTCCTCCCCCTTCCTTGAATTTCATTGCACTTGGCTTCCACATGAGCACACAGTGTTGATCAATTAGTTCCAATTTGGTAGGGAGCACACGTGGTGTTTGTCTTTTCATTCTTGAGTTACTTCCCTTACACACTGTTGGCTGCAAACTAGTACAATCTCAATGGAAGGTAGTATGGAGAAACCCCAGGGGGCTGAACGCTGGCCTGGCCTCCCATTTGATCCAGCAGTCGTCCTGCTGGCATTCACCCAAAGGAGAGTCATGTTTCTGAGGAGCTGCCCCATCCCCACTCCACGCCTGCTGCCTAACTCCACCACCCCCAGATCTCTGCCCAGGGAGGAACCTCCTTTAACTGGTCCCATTAACAGGGGCATGTGTCTTTGACCACATTAATGCTGGTCATTTGCATAAATGAGGACACGCTGGCCCTGAGAATAGTGATGTCCTACATTTGGGTGGGAGTTGTCACTGGGTTTGTGTGCTGGGTTTGTGTGCTGGGCAGCCATTGACAGCTGCTTTTACCAAGACTTACACATACAGACAGACACTTACATAAAATTACCTTTTCTTTGCAAGGAGCAGAACTTGATTCTGATAGCTGAAAGCAGAAAATTAACTTTTTGGAAGGGTATTGGCTAGCTTGCAGACTCCTCTGAAAGAAACAAGACTCGGGGTTGTAAAATGGACAGAATCAGAAGAAGCCAGGTAGCAAAAATGCAGTTTTGTGAGACACCCATTGACAGGTGCACGGGAGGAGGGGAGGGGGGCTGGCAAAGTTACAGAGGCAGGGGCCACTGCTGGTTGAGCAGCCCACCATTGCTTGCTAATGACTCCAGCCCAGGGTGTCCCTTTGTTTCATTTCTGTAGGTACTGAGCCCAAAGCAGGGAATTGTAAATTTAGCTCCACTTATAACTTGTCTGTCTTCCTAGATTTGGAACCTATTAAAACCCCCAACTATATTTCATATATTCCTGCAAAATATCCTGAGTGCCTTTCCCCACTGTCCTTCACTCCAGGGGCGGTCACTTCCCATTTAATGGGGAAGAACAAAATTGTGCTATAAATAGCTCACAGCAAGGGTAGGACTATGGATACTTTTTAAAGCAAAGTTTTTGTCCCCAAGCAATATCTGCCCAGAGAGAAATTTATAAATGTCTAATATAGCCCTTGTTGGGTGACTGGAATTTATTCAAAAAAGTTATTACTGCTTTCACTTTTTTATTCAGATATTTTCAATTCAGCTTAATTCCTGGATCTGCAGGGATCCAGGGATCTGCACCCCTCAACTGATTCCAACTTCACAAAACAAATACCTTCATTAAAAGGATTTGCTCTGTAAGGTTTGGATTCATCCAAAGGCTACACCAAGGATCCCCAAACCACATGTGGCCCCAAGGCCTCAGCCTCCAAACCCTACTGGGGTCCATGGCAACATTCTAACAGATAGTGGCTATGGACACTGAGAGTAGATTGCACCTTCAATAAAAAGATGTTCTGCTACCAAAAGCAAATTGAGTGTGTTCATGGTAAGTGTGTAATGCCATAAAGTACGCGTGATGTTTTAAGAGATGGTAACATCTGCGTCCCAGCTCCTTACTCCAGAGATGTTTGCCAAGAGCCCTCCTTAAGTTCTCCTGCATGTCAAAACATCTTTAGGAGGTGCTGATGACTGGCCACAACCTCATTGTCGTAGATAGACCATGCCCAGTTTTCATAGGGAACCAAACGAACATTACAAAGGAGGAAATCAAAGACAACATGGAAACAATCACCGTCTTCACAAGGCCAACTTTTTCTTGAGCTTTAAGTATTTTCTCTTCCTAGTCATTGTAGTACAACATAAAAAGATAAGTTAATAAAATCACTCTCAAATTTATTAATTAGGATTACTATTTAGTGCATTTTCTAATACACATGTCTTAGACATATGTAAATATATGTGGTATACATATACAAATCAATAAATATATACGCAGAGAATATAAGTCATTCCACATATGGCGTCATGCTATTTTTTAATGTATCAGTTTTTTCTCATATAAATAATCTTTTAAAACATATCTTTAACATTTCAAAATTTCATAATTTTTCTGCAAATTGAAAATTTGATAATTTTAATGTCCATGGGCATTTTGCTCTGTTTTTAAACTTTTAGTTTTGTATATAATGCTAGATGAACATCTTTAATTAAAATTTTGGTCTTTATCCTCAAACTTTTCCTCGATTACTCCCTAAGTGGTGATAGAATGCTACGTTGCCATCCCTCCAAGTGGCTAATTGTTCAACAAGTTTATGAGAGAGCTCATTTTATCCCAACCTTTCCCAAATTCAGTATTAATCACCATTCAAAAATTTTACTAATCTCTCAAACAAGAAGTCATATTTTTGTTTTATGTTTTATTTCCTTGGTTATGAAGTAGAAAAATGTTAATGGTTTTATTACCCATCTGCAATTCTTATCTGAGAGTCATGTTTTAATTATGTTTCTATTAAATGTCAGTGTTTTTCTTACCACCCCATGGGCTCCTCCTACAGTGGGACGGGGGATCCAAACACACCCTACACAAGGTAAGAGATCTTGCTGGAAGTCAAAGTAGTCATTCCCACGAAGTGTGGGATTGCAGGTAAATGGATGTGTGAAGCGCGCCTAAGTACCCTTGGCCAGTAATGGTAGCTTCAGTTCAGCTTTGAAAAGTAATACAGAGATAACAGTGTAAAATGTGTGTCCATTTTGGGGGCACCCTCTGTGTATTGGTCCATCTCAATTACATTGTTGGCATTTATTTTCCTCATTTGCAATTTTTTTATAAAAGTTAGGTTTGTCTTTTATTTATAAACATTAGTTGTCTATTTCTTTGAGACTTTGGAAAAAAACAAAATAAGAAGTTAACTGATCGAAGTAGTCTATAATAGACACTTCTATCTGACGATGTGAATGTTACTTTCTTTGCATTATTACTCTTATTATTGCTTAAAATTTTGTTGCAGCAATCGTCTGATTTCTTTTCTGAATGTATTTATCTTATTCGTTCTTTATGAGGTTTTAATTCTCAGTCCTTATGTTAAATATTGTTATTGTCATTAAATTTAGCCTTTTTAATTCTGTGAAGGCAATAGTGGAAAGCTAATATATACATGTATAAGTAAGAAAAATAAATACAAAAAAAGTTAGGTTTGTGATTATTTTGACATCTTTAAAGTGAAATTTATATTTATTTTTCCCTTTGTATGTTGCATTGATTCAGGTTTGGAAAGTGACTATGCTTTCAAGATCAAATGTCCAGATTGAGTATCATTAATCTGAAATGCTCCAAAATTAAAACTTTGTGATTGCTGAGTTGATGCCATAAGCAGAAAACTCAACATCTGACCTCAGGTGATAGGTGCACAACATTACTAAAAATCTTGAAGGGACAAGATTATCTTCACAGTGTGTGTTTAGGGTGTATGTGAAATATAATTGGATTTTGTATTCCTATTCCCAAGGTACCTCATTATGTATCTACAAATATACTAAAATCTGAAAAAATCTGCAGTCTCAAACCCCAGGAATTACAGATAAGGAATTCCATACCTGTGTTCTCCTATACTTTTGTTTCAATTATCTCATTTTTATTTTTTAGCATAAACAGTAAATGTATCACAATTTCAGTGTTTCACATGAGGTGAAGCTCCAAAGATATTCTTTCATGTCTAAGATAGCAAAATTAAGAAAGTGAACTTACCCTACTTCTGTGTAATTACATTTAAAATCTTCAAGTAACTTCCTTAAATAGCTCTGCTCCTACTATTTTTTATGTGGAGCTATATTTTAAATAACAATACCTTTTTGAAAAGTAAGGCAAACAGATGAAAACTGTGAAACTCAAGAAACAAGATGGAAGGTAAAGTGGGGTTTAGCGCTGCTGGAAACCATCGCCTCTCTGCCCAGCTGAGTGATGAGGTCAGAGAATAAATCCTGTTAAATTGATCTGAAAATACCGTGCTATCTGGTGGAGACAGAATTTGTTTAAAGACCCAAAGATGAGAATAGTCAACATGCAGGAGAAATGCACAGCTGAGACGCTTACTGCCTCAGCTAGACCACCACTGGAGCACTGTCCCCTCTGATGAATGGTTTAGCCAAGTAAATCAAAATTAACACATTTAGTATAAAAATAATCCCAAGGGTTGTTTAATTATTTGCATTTCTGAATATTTGAATATTGACTTTCTTTTTTTATCCTGCCATTTTATAAAATAACACCTGACATTGGGAATCCCAGAGAAAAATGAAGAAAGCACTTTATGGACCATAGGAGCCTTCAAACCAAGCAAAGTGACTCAGGCGACAGGTCTCCCACGGACCTGAAGATGAATCACAGGACCATGAGTCCTCGCTGTGTCTCATTCGGCGTCCTGTGGCTGACAGTGTTTCTGATGGATATGTTTATGGAGGCTTTTCAGGATGAAGAAAATCGTGCCACTTGGGGCCTCCCTGATAGAGACATGATCTAAGGTCGGCATGCTGGGATCTTTTTGTCTCGACACTGAACTCACATCCAGGTTTGCAGAGGGCACAGACACAACCCCAGATTTTGCTGCTGGGCCCTCTGTCCTCTCGAGGAGTTACATTAGTGAAACAAACGGCGAATCCACTCCAGCCAAACGCTGCACATTTCATGATTAAAGACAAGCCTCCCCAGACTGGGCTTCATTTATTTCCCCTGCAGTGAAATATGTGTGCATTTATAATTTTTCATCACTACATAAATACAAGCAGTTTATAAAATGCTAAAGGAATTATCCAAGTAAAATCTCCCATCCCATGACTAGGAAAAGAATTGTCCTGTTGTTTCTTTCCTCATAAAAATGAGCTTCCATCTAATGATTTAATGACAAAATCTATTTAATTACATGTTCTGAAAAGTGAAATAAATAGAATTTAGCACATCTACTCATTAAACCCTTCATTTCTGAAAACTAAGGCTACTGTAGAAACGTGTACTATCAATGGTTCCAGGTTATTGATTATTCATATAGACGGCATTGGCTCATAACATCAGAACTGCTGTTTCCATTCACATCGTCATGAGATGCACTTCCCAGGTTATCAGATCATTCATTCACTCATTACATCAATACTTAAATACCTACTTCCCGTGAGCCATGGTTTAGGACCTGGGAGTACGGTGGTAACAGTGAGAGCCATGGCAATGTGTCCACACCGGGGAGGCTGCCTAGATAAGCCCACAGCAGCCCCGAGACTCCTACCGACTGGCATTCATGCTCTGCGTAATCTCCTCCCGTCAGTGCCCAGAGACTGGGCCTAATGATTCTCATCTAACAGATTCAACTTGGCAAAAATTATAGGATGCCTCGTCCAGGTTCCTGGTCCCCTTCTTGGGTCCCCTCCTTTACTCCTTGTCTCATTTGCTCTGAGAGAAGACTTGCCATGTTGTGAGCTTCTGAAGAGACGCCCACAGGGAAAGAAACTGATATTCCCAGTAAAGGATCAGAAGCCAATGGAGGGACTTGGGTGGGACGTCACCCAGTGGTGTGATGCGGCTGATGCCGTGGCCATTCATTGCTACAGCCCCGTGAGGCACCAGCTCAGCTGCGCCCACATCCTGCCCAGGTAACTTTGCAGTAACAGATGTTTATTAAGGTCTTAGACTTTGGGGCAGGTGCTATGTAGAAATAGATGACGTGACACCCAGGCTCACTGGTGGCAGAGGTGGCGGATGGGTGAGCACGTGAATGTGCGGTACCATGTCCTTATCATTGCTCTGTGGAGATTCGATCACGATGCTCCTCCGTGGAGTTCCCTTTGTTTCTTCGACCTCTGAGGTTTTCAGCCTCATGGAACTCTGGGTTTAGAGTTGTCATTAAACTTGGAAATATTCTACCCGTCATTCCTTCAAACTTGTTTTCTCTTTAGAGAATAAATCTCTTTCTGGGCTGCTCAGAGTTGCCCCACAGCTCAGTCATGCCTCATTTAGTTTCTAAAATTCTTTTTTCCTCTGTGGGTTTCATTTTGGATTATTTCTATTTCCAAGTCATGGCATTCACTAATCTCTCTTTCTGCAAAGTCTAACACACTTTCGAATCTATCTAGGAAATGTCCCATCTCATATATTGTACTTTTCAACTCTTGAAGTTTTAACGGGGCTGTTTCATATCTTCCACATCTTACTTTGACTTTGAACATATGGAAAGATTAGTTTTCTGCTAATTCTCACATCTGTATCAGTGCAGGGTCAGCGTGGATGGAATGACGGATGGATCTGGCATCTCCTATGAGTTAATTTCTTATTTCTTTGCATGCAGGATAACTGTTTATTGGATGCTAGAGTTTATAAATTTTAACAAGTGGTGTCCTTGCTATGTTTTATTCCTGTAAATAGTCTTTACTTTTATTCTGGGATGCAGTTCATTTACTTGGGAACAGTTTGATTCTTTATTTTATTAGTTCAGGCACATCCATTGCAGTGCCTAGTTTAACTCAAATTATTCCCAACTCCTGTGACCAGGTGCCTCTGTGGCCTCTGCAAGCCGCTTGTGATTGTTGAGGTTTTCCATTCCACCTATGAAGAGAGAGAATGTTCTCCACACTGTGACCACCGGTCCTGGCATGGCTGGGTATTTTCCGTGCATGCACGTGCTGACAGGGCCTCTCTGAAGGCTGCTGGGAACTCTCAGCCTGACCTGGGAGCTCAAGCTCCTTCGGGAGCCCGAGTCTCACATCACGGTCTTCTCTCTGCACAGAGTCTGCCAGGTTCCTCCTCAACAGTCTCCTTTTCAATGTGACTTATCAACACTCTTGAGGACATGCACTGGAGCAACCAAAGGGCTCATTTCATGATTTTCACAAACAGGACAAAGTAGTTAAAGGTCACTTGTCAGAAATGAACACTAAAAAGGGGGAACACGGAAAGTGTCACACGGAATGTCTCCAACTTGGTTTTGCAAAACCATAGACCTTAAGCCAGACCTCTGCCTCCAGCAGTAAGAGACCTTTGGAATCTAGAGACTCTTTTCCATGACCATCAGGCCTGGTGTGGCCAACCTCACATATACACCCACCCTTGGAGGCCAGTTCTCTGATCTCCTGCACGTACACACTCACACACCAGCCAGTCTCCTGCTGCTCCAGGCCTCTCACGCAGGAAGTGAGTCTTATGCCAAAGATCAGGCTCAGCTTCCTCTACACCTGCCTCTTTCCTTCCGCCCCTCCCATCTCTTCCATAACCCTTGGCAGCCACTATTCTTTTCTGTTTGTATAAGTTTGTCATTTAAGAAAGATTAGGCACAGGAGAACCTCTTTACCACTCAAGGCACGGTAATAAACTGGTCAACATACCAAGGGGGTCAACACAAAGAACTAGGACTATGGTACTGATAAGTACAGGTGGTGCATGTCTGGTCTATGAAAACCAGGCCAACTTAAAGAGATGGTCAATTCAGGGAGTGTCAGCTACCCAGGGTCTACTGTAAATGGAATTATGCAGCATGAAAACACTGGGACTTGCTCTACTCTCGGGAGACCCATTCATGTTGTGTCTCCTGTTTCCCCTTCCTGTTGCTGAGGAGGACTCTACAGTGTGGCTCTCTCAAGGTCGTCTCACTGTTCACGCGGTGGAGGGTATCTGGGTTGTTTGAAGTTTTTGTAGTGATCATAAATGTTATTTTATTGTAAGTTCAGTTGTTATAGAGCTCACTGCTAGTAATATAACTACAATTAGGTCTTGTGTGTTCGTTTGTATCCTCAGGACCAGGGAACCCTAAATTAGTTCTGTTAATATTTTGGTAGGCTTTTGGGACTTACTCTGTTGATAATCACGCAGTCTATAAACAGGGGTAGTTTTATTTCTTCCTTCCAGATTTATATGACATTTACTTCTCTTTCCTGCCTTATTGTGCTAGATAGAACTTTTGGTATAGAAGGATTCCAAGAGCAGACATCAGTGCCGCAACACAGACCTTAGGAGAAAAGCACCCAGGGTTTTACAATTAAGTATAACGTCAGCTGCAGGCATTTGGGGAGTGCTTTTTATCAGCTTGAGGAAATTCCCCCATTACTAATTTTCTGAGTGTTCCAATCATGTGTGAGTATTTGTGAATATGTCTATTTTCTTATTTCATTTTAATCACCTTTTGCACCTGTATTGTCTGGTGCATATGGGCTTAGGGTTTTTATGTCTTTCTGGTGGATAAACATTTTTATCACAATATAATATGTGACTACATATTTCTGTTTAATATGATCTTTCTCCCTGATTTTCCAACATTGTTTATCATTTCCTTTATAGAATTTTGGTTAGTTATTCTTTTATTTCAGATTTCCAACAACAAAAAAATTCTCTGTATTTTCTTTCAACTGAGAATGCCTTGGTTTCCCCTCCACTACTTTTTTTTTGAGACAGAGTCTTACTTTGTCACCCTTGGTACAGTGCTGTAGTCTCACAGGGGTCCTCAAACTTCAGACCGTTGGAGGGCTGGGCTGCAGGCCCCAGGAGAAGTCAACTGCTAAGCAGGACAGGCAGTGGCAGTAAAGACACCCAACGGGCCAGATTATTGTCCTAGGCAGGCTGCAGGTGACCCATGGGCTGTGGTTTGAGGACACATGGTTCACAGCAACCTCAAACTCTTGGGCTCAAGTGATTCTCTTGCCTCAGCCTCCTGAGTAGCTGGGTTTGTTTGTTTGTTTGAGAGTGGGTCTCACTCTTGCTCAGGCTGGTCTTGAACCTGTGAGCTCAGGGAATCCACTCACCTTGGCCCCCCAGAGTGCTGGAAGTACAGGCCTGAGCTACTGTGCCTGGTATTCCCTTCACTTCTTAAAGAAACTTTCACCAGAAATGAAATTCAGAATTTACAGTTATTTTCTTTCAGTATTTGAAAATTATTGCTCCACTTCCCTCTGGCATTTATAGCTCCCCGTGAGAAACGCATCGTCATCTGGTCTGTCATTCTCCCGTAGTTGACGTGTCGTTTCTTTCTCACTGGTTTCAAGATGTTTTCTTTGTAGTTGGGAGGCATTTGGCTGTCATGAGTCTCGGTGCAGATTTTACGGAGTGTATTTCTGTTTCATTCACCTTCTTGAACCTATGTCTTTCACTACATTTGAGACATTCCATTTTTTTAAAGCCTTGTTTCAGCTCCACCCACTTTTTCTTCTCTTCTGGGATTGATGGCACACGCATGTGTGTGTGTGAGAGAGAGAGAGTGTGTGTGTGTGTGTGTGTGCACGTGTGCCACTGTGAGGCCTCATAGGGGTCTGATGCTTTGTTACTTTTTTTAAGTCTATTTCCTCTTGGTTTCTCAGATTGGGTAATTTCTAATGTTTCATATTCAAGTTCTCTGATTCTTTCCCCTGCCCCCTTGTTAAAAACTGAATTTTCATGTCCTATAAATTTCATATATTAGGCTCTAACCCCAGAGTGGCTGTCTTAGGAAATGAGTCCTTTAGGAAGTTGGTTAGCTCACCAAGGGGGGGACCCTGATACGGTACAATCAGTGTCCTCATGAGAAGAGACCCCAGGGGTGGATTCTCTTCTCTCTCTCTCTCTGTATCTGTCTCTGTCTTTCTGTCTTGATGGTATCAACAAGGAAATGGCATGTGAGAACAGTGAGAAGGCAGCTCTCTGCATTTTAGAAAGAGAGGCTTTACTGGAAACCAGTTTGACAGATTGTAATACTGAAAACTAGGATGGTGCGGTGATGATGCTGTAATATGGAACCAAGAGTGGGAGCTGCTTTGGCACCGGGCAGTGGGAGAGCCTGTAGGATTCTGAGGGTGCACACTGGGGAAATGCTAGGTTGCCATGAATTGGCTGCTGATAGAACGTGGACATTGACCGTGAATCCAGTGAGAGCTCAGATAGAAAACAGGAGGGCCAAAGAGGAAAACTCCATCTTCTTAGAGAACACATATCGTTATGAATGGGCTGGTTATCCAGACCGTGGGCTGGAATATGGATACTAATGGTCATTTTGGCAAGATTTCAAACAGCAATGAGGAACAGGCTATTGGAAACTAGAGTAAGTGTGACCTTTGCTACAAAGCGGCAAAGACCTTGGCTAACTGTGTTCTAAATGGAAGGTAGAACTTGTGGGTTTTGAAACTGGATATTCAGCTGAAAAGATTTCTACAGAAAAATGTGAAAGGAGTGTTTTAGGTTTTCCTTATTGCTTACAGTAAGCCATGAAAGGCAAGAGAGGAACTGAAGAAATTATGAAGCAAAAAGGAATGTGAAAACTTCAAACATCCTCAACCTATCCATACTATAAAAAAATGAGAAAGACTTGTTCTAAAGAGAACACTAAGGGTGTGGAGGGAGAGCTACTTGGTAAAATTAGTGTGGCTGTACACCACAGAGGTCGTCAGCCACCTCGGCAGAATCCAGGGATGGAGATGAAGATTTACCAGCAGAGACACTGCCAGTTTGAAGTCAAAGAAACGGAAAAACTGGGAAAGAATGAAAGAAAGGTTTGGGACTCCCAGAATTCTACAGGATAGGACTGTAGGTCTGTTGTCTATAAACAGATTTTATTTTTAAGAAAAAAAGAAAAAGGAGGAGGAGGAGGAGAAGGAAGAGGAGGAAGGAGGAAGGAAGAAGGTCCCTGAAGGCAATTCAGGATTATTAAGGCTGCCTCCTTACTTTCAAAGACCAGTGCCCCCACCTCTGTTTCAACAGGCTGTGCCGCTGCCTCAGAGCCTTGCAGGTGGGACCATCCAGCAAAGTCCTGGGGGCAGGGCCCCCGGACAGCTGCAGGGCAAGGCTGCCTTGCAGGACTGTAGAGAGGATGCTGCCATCTCTGTGGACCTAGAAGGAGGAGCATCAAGCCAAAGGTTACTCTCAAGTCTGAAGATCTACTGGGATGTGCCTTGCTAGGGTTTGGCCATGCCTAGAATCCATTACTTTTTCATTCTTTCCTGTTTCTTCCTTTTGGAATGGAAATGTTTATGCTGTGTCTGTCTAAACATTGTTATTTCAGAAACGCAGAACTTGTCTGATCTCACAAGTTGACAACTAGAGAGGAATTTTCCCTTCCCATGAATCACACCTTGGGTCTCAGCCATGTCTGTTGTAATAAGATTTAGAGAAGACTTTGGATTTCAACTCTAGGGTTGGGGCTGTTGGGATGACATTTTGCACACAAGACATGGATTTGGGATGAGGGGCAGGGTGGAAGGCAAAGGAATGAATGAATGAATATTTCTGGCCCCTAAAATTTCTATGTTGAAGCCCTAAGCCCCATTATGACTATATTTGGAGACAGGACCTGTAAGGCAGTAATTAAGGTTAGATGAGTTCTAAGGGTCCAGCACTGATCAGGTGGAATCAGTTTCCTTGTGAGAAACGATGTCGCTGCCCAAGAGCAAGCCATACACTGAGACGGGGCAGCAGGGCTCACAGCAGAGGAGTGTCATTCCCAAAGCTCTGAGCGCCAGAGGGGGGAATTTCCCCTCCCCCACAGAGAACTTGGAAAATAGGGTTATCAAGGATACTTTGGTGAGCGAAGGATTAGGTAATTAGGTTACCAATTGGGAAGGTTCAGGACAAAATCATAGGGGTGTAGAAATCGTGCTTCGGTTCCTGGGGTCACAATCCCAGATGACTCAGTTTCTTATCTGGGCTGCTGGGCTGAGTGGAAGAACCGGTCCACCGACATGCAGGGCCCAGAGACAGGTCAGAAACTCCCTCTAGGTGTCCAAGGTGATGCTATCTATGGCAGAGTAAGAATCTTTATGACCACCAGCTATGCGACTTCAGAGTAGCAATTATGTACAGTGACTAATTACTATCACTATTTTTAGCTAGGCCTGTTCCTTCATAGAGTTTTGGGGTCTTTACCTCTTTCTCACTTTGCATGCCTTTATTAAACTGTAAAGGCTGTTTCAGTGACACCCAATCTCTCTTCTCTCTTTCTGTCTCTCTCTCTCTCCCCATCACTCACTGTGAGTGCACTGAGGAAAGACCACCTGACAATATAGCAAGAAGGTGGCCATGTTCAAGCCAGGAGGCCCTTGCTGAGAGTCAGGCCAGCTGGAGCCCTGCTTTTTTTTTTTGGCTTCCTCTCCCCAGAAATTGTGAGGGATAAATGTCTGTGTGAGCCATCCAGTCTGGGGTGTTTTGTTACAGTGGTCAAGCAGAAGAAAGGCCCCATTTTGTTAGCGAGCCTTCTATGGGGTTTTTATTCCAGTTAGGTGCACTGCATATAGTCACGACCACAAGTAAACCCCCACTATAGTACTGCAGCAAACTCAGAAGAAATGCACCCCATGACATAAAGATTGGTGAGCATGCATGCTGGATCTCAGACAAGAAACAAAGAGTCTTGGGTCTAAGGTAGATGGCCCTGGGTTTGGGGGGGGTCTTAGAAATTGTCTGAAATTTGTTAGTGAAAGGCTCAATACAACTGCGATTGATTACCCAATCATTGGAGGGGCCATCAGTATTACTTGGCATTCTTTTTAAAATGCTTATGCCTTTAATCAGTTACTGAATTATCTGCATGATTTTTGTTTGTTTGTTTGTTTTTTAGACAGAGTCTCACTATGTCACCCTTGATAGAGTGCCGTGGCTTCACAGCTCATAGCAACCTCCAACTCTTGGGTTTAAGTGATTCTCTTGCCTTAGCTTCCCGAGTAGCTGGGACTACAGGCACCTGCCACAATGCCCCAGCTAGTTTTTGGTTGCAGTTATCATTGTGGTTTAATAGGCCGAGCCAGTGCTCAAACCCACCAGCCCTGGTGTATATGGCTGGTGCCCTAACCACTGAGCTATGGGCACCAAGCCTATGTGCATGTGTTTAATCAATAAATGTTTATTGAGGGTTTGTCCCTGGCATTATGGTAAGCTTGGAGATAAGAGAAAAATATAACATACTTAATACCCTCTTCAGTTGTTGCCATAAAGCCTTATATTAACTATTTTCACATTATTCCCAGAGAAGGGAATGTCCTCAGATTTAGGGTAGGCACCATCAGTATTGGCCTCTGGTCTGCTTTGATTTAATATTCTGCTTCTCCATTTCTGGTAGGAAATGTTTCTTACTTTTACTTATGACAGAGGAATAAAGAAACAATATTAAATATGTGCTGCATAAATCTCCTTCTTGTCTCTATCTTTGCATAGAATTTTTCCCCCAAAATAACAAGAGATTCGAAAGGCCTCCTGATCCTCATGGGTGATCTCTGGCTTCAGCCTGGCAGCTGGCAAGCCCCACGCACTGCTGTGGTGCAGCAGGGGGCTGTGAACAAGAGCCAGTTAGAAGGATTTATTTTCTGTTTGTTTTTTTTTTCCCTCTAAATCAACAAGATAAATTTTTTAACACTGTAACACTTAGCCTGATAAACAGAAAAAGGAAAATGTAAGATTCAAAATATTGGCTCACAAAATAAAGCTCCAGATAATTCCTCTTTATTAAACAGAATAGATTGGCTGTGGCCCATTAGCAGGCAGAGGTGCCGGGCATGTAGATGCCAGAAAAGTCAGGACTAGCTGGTGGGGGAACCAGTTCCCCTGTCCCCACTGTTTTCATAATTGCTCCCTGAATACTTGGTCTATAGATATCCCATAAACAGTGGAATACAGTTGCATTTGCTTTTATTTCTGCGTGAGTCATGATTTTTAACCATATTGAAACAGGAGTTAAAAGGTAAGAGTTATGTTGTTCTCTGCATTCAGAGTTTTGTCATAATATTGGGTAATTAGGTATGCTCACAGCACAGTGGCTAAAATGAACACTTCACGTTTTGATAAAGCAGTGAACCCACAGGGAGTAAAGACAGTGGGAGATTTCTGTGTGGCAACGCCTGCTTAACCTGACATTTATATAGCTATGATATAGACAGATAGGCATGTATAGACATAGGAAGATACACATACGCGCACACATGTAAATACAAAGGTATTATGATACAAAGGACACACAGCCAAAAGGGGCGGGCTGCTCTCAAAGTCCAGCAGCTTTGGTGAGACAGAGGCTGATTTCAAGTTTCAAGGACCTACACCCTGTGGATTAACATCTTCCCACCCAAAATTAGTGGGTGCTGTGGCGCCAGTTATTGGTTCATTTAACAAATATGCGTTGACTACTGACATGGGTCAGAGGGTGTTTGGGTGCTGACATCTCAGGGCTAAGTAGGTAATAAATGACCACAGGAAAAATCTGCTCTTGGGGAGCACCTGAACAGTGTGGACGTGAAGCTGGCAGCACGAACCGACGGGCCTCGCAGACCTCCTGCCCCAATTCTGACACATCTGTGTTCCTGTGAGTTAGGATTGTCTTCCCTGAAGTTTCCATGTTTCATAAAATTATTTCGAGAAAAGACGAGATGTCTTCAATTGAGAGATGTCAACCACAGGGCTTAAAAAAGACCAAGTAGGATGTTGTCAGGAGTTGTGGTTCAGCAGGCCCAGCCAGTGCTCAAATCCGCCAGCCCCCATGTATATGGCTGGTGCCCTAACCACAGAGCCACTAGGGAGCGGGAAGGGCAGAGAGTCCCAAGAAAGCCGGGATGAGAGGACAGATGAGGAATCAACACACCACACAAGCAGACAGCTGGGGTGTACCCATGATCTCCTGATGTGTCCACAACAATCCCGTATAGGGGCTCAGAGTAACAATGACTTGCCTGCTGGGCAAGCTGGTGGTTCAGCTGTGGGTGGGGCTCTCACTTGGCCTCACCTGCATTCTGGGAGGGGCTGTTGACTGAGACTCTCCTGGCTCCTCTGCAGCTCCCTGCCCCACTCCTCACTCCCGCTCCTGTTACTCACTAGCCTGGCCCAGGACTCCACAGGGGACCAGGATACTCCAAGAGATGGAAGGGAGAGCTGCAGGTTCCTGGTGCCACACTGTCACTCCTTTTTTTTTAAATCATAACTGTGTACATTAATGCATTTATGGGGTAGAATGTACTGAACTGATAAACCATGTGGAATGCTTACATCGAACTGATTAAGGTAACCATCACCTCACTTGCTTGTTTGTTGTGGCAAGATATTTATACTTTATTCTTAATAGTTTTGAAATGTACCATTGTATTATGGACCTTAGGTGAGGTCCCACCAACCCCTCCCTCCTCCTACCCTCCCCCCTCCCTACTCCCTCCTCTTCCGTCTTTCTTTCTGGACTACAGTTATGTTTTATCATTCATATAAACGTGTAGGTGATTACATGTCAATTTCACGGTAGTATTGAGTACATTGGATATTTTTTCTTCCATTCTTGAGATACTTTACTAAGAAAAATATTCAGAAATAAAACAAATCAAGAGCTATCACATTACCAGACTTCAGGCTATACTATAAATCTATAGCATTCAAAACAGCCTGGTACTGGACAAAAACAGAGGGGTAGATATATGGAACAGGATAGAGAACCAGGAGATGAACCCAGACACTTATTGTCATTTGATCTTTGATAAGCCTATCAAAAACATTCAGTGGGGGAATGACTCCTTATTTTACAAATGGTGCTGGGTGAACTGTCGACCTGTGGAAGGCTAAAACCGGACCCCCACCTTTCACCACTAACAAAGATTGATTCTCACTGGATAAAATATTTAAACTTAAGACATGAAACGATGAAAAACTCAAAGAGAGTGCAGGGAAAATGCTTGAAGAAATCGGCCTGGGAAAATATTTTATGAGGAAGACCGCCCCCCAGCAACTGAACCAATGCCGAAGATACATTACTGGGATCTGGTCAAACTGAAAAGTTTCTGCACAGCCGAGACAACAGTAAGTAAAGCAAACAGCCTTCAGAATGGGAGAAGATATTTGCAGGGTATGTTTCTGACAAAGATCTGATAACTAGAATCCACAGAGAACTCAAACTAATCAATAAGAAAAGAAAAAATAACCCCTTTTCCTTGTGGGCAAGAGACTTGAACAGAAGCTTCTCTGTGAAGAAGACAGGTACATGACCTACAAACACACGAAAAAATGCTCATTATCTTAATCATCACAGAAATGCAAATCAAAACCACATTGAGATATTATCTAACTTCGGTAGGATTAGCCCACACAACAAAATCCCCAAACTACAGATGTTGGCCTGGTTGTGGAGGGAATGCAAACTAATACAGCCCTTTTGGAAAGAAGTTTGGAGAATAGTCAAGGAACTAAAAGTAGACCTACCATTTGATCCTGCAATTCCTCTACTAGGTATATCCCCCAGGTGATCATTTTACAACAAAGACATATGCACCAGAATGTTTATTGCAGCCCAATTCATGATTGCCAAGACACAGAAACATTCCAAGTGCCCTTAAACTCATGAATGGATTAACAAATTATAGTATATACACACCATGGAATGCTATGCAGTCATAAAAAAGATGGAGACTTTATATCTTTTATGTTTACAGCATCACTTCTGCCACATTCTATTGGTCAAAGCAACCCCAAGGCCCAGCTTTAATGGGCAGTAACACAGACTCTACCTCTTAGAGGCAGCTGTGCAGAAATCATGGCCGTGTTTGACCTACCACACCTGTTAAGGACTACATGTCCTGTTTTTAGTATATTAAGTATAGAATGTATTACATACAGAGTGAACAGTGTAATCATGGAGATATATATTTCAAAATAACCTCTGTTGAATAAGGGGGCTGGAAATGCATCAGTAAAACAGACAAAATAAGAAATGACTGTGAGAGAGTGCAAAATGGCTCTTTTATTGCACTGAAATAATTTAAAACTTGTAGACAATTTGTAAGGATGGTTTGAAGAATTTACACATGACATTTATGTGAATTCCCCAATCACAAATATTTCCAGCATTTGCGTGGGCACTCACACAGAGATGAAGAGGAAGTACAAACATCTGCAGGGTAGATTAGCTGTTTCCCACGCCGTGGTGGGAGGGAGGAGAATGCAGAGTGACCCTCAGTGGAGAAAGCGTTTGTTTCTTTGGGGGCAATAACATTTTCTAGAGTCAGAACCTTCTCATGGTCGCACATACAGCGGGTCTGCCGGGACACTGAACTGGACACAACATGTTCCTTGAATGAATCTTATGGTAGATGAATCATAGCTCCATAAAACTGTTTTTAAAATACTATCTATAAAGAGCACTAGGTGAATGGATTTCACTGTTAATAAAATCAAAGTGACGGTTGTCAGCCTTAATTTATGCCAGGAGTCTGTTGATAATTCTTCTAAAAATAATCAGAGCAGCTAAACCTCAGAGTCAACTTGGTGATCGTGTGTGAACGGCAGCCCGCGTCCCAGCCGTGATTAGGATGTCCATGGAGCCTGAGGTGTCAGGTGGTTTCAGCTATGTCAGGGGCCCCACGTGAGATTCAGAACTCAGTGGCGTTAGGGCAACTGAGCAGTTTCCTGGCCAGGTCCACCCCATGGAGCAGACACACCCAGGGTGGGGCAGCAGGGCCTGGGGGCGGCCCCGTCCACATCCGCAGGTAGTTATCAGACCCGCCAGCGGTGGCGGTGGCTCGGCAGGCGGCTCGACAGACATGTGGTGTCCTGGCAGGTTTATAAAATAGAAACGCTGAATATGGACCGAAGAGGAAACTGCACCTGGACGGTTCACACCAGCGTCCTTCCGCCTTCTGGGTGGCGGGAGGGCACTCTTTGCACCTGTGTCTTTCAAAAATATCTGGGTCTCCTTAACTTGAAATTTGCTCCAGTTTTTATTTGGTATTTTTAGTTGGCATTAAATATTACATTTTAATTCATTTTTATGTGTTATTGCATTCAGAAAAGTATTAATAGGAAGTAACCATAGCAACCAAACCATAACTGAGACCTTTTGGAAAGCTTTAAATCATCTTTGAATAACTTCTGATTGTCACGATAGCCAAAATATGTGTTTTCTGAAAAATACACATTATAATATTGTCATAGTAAGAAACTGAGATAAATTACAGGTAATTTCCATTTCTTAGTACCGTTTCTATGGTTATATAAGCAATTTATATTAGTTCAGTATTTGTTACCATGGTTATCTCAGGTAACTCCAGGTTAGTAAAATTCAAATGATTTTTTGGTGGTGGTGATTGAATAGAATTGTTCAAGTTGAGTAAAAAGAAATAGTCTTTGCTTTCAAAACACAGTAATTCACTTACAGGATTGGAGGGCTGGGGAGACTGGGACTGTGGCCGGGTCAGTCCCTTTAAGAACCCCCCCTTCCCACCTCTCCTCTCCCCTCGTCCTGCCCCTTCGCGTGGGAAACACCCACCCCACCCCTCCGCCCTTAAGAAGGGCAGGAGTACAGGTGGGTGTCTCCTTAGCTCCAGAAGCCGCTGCACACCACAGCTGAAGCCACAATAACAGATGGAAAATAAACTCTAAACACCAACATTCCTTTGGCTGTTTGATATAAAAAGAGTGACAGCAGAATTAATGGCTGGGAGCTCGGAAACAGAAAGGGCTGTGCAGATGCTGGTGCGTTTCCGCGTCGCGGCCCACGTTGTTATTGTTTATTCTGCTCTTTCTCTCTCCACTGACAGGTACTCTGGCTGACATATGTCCAAGAGCAGATAAGTGTTTGGGAAGAGATGTCGGAACAATTGCTTCAGGGCTTTTGGTAGTCAGGGAAGATGCCTTCCATAGAGGATGTCTGCGCCCAGGCTGCAGGGGAAGGGCCAAGGTCAGGGCGGACAGGCCAGACCCCAGGGGGCCATGTGCAGGCCTAACCCAGCTTCTCTGGGGTCCTGGCTGGTTTAGTCAACAGACCGGGTTAATTAGTCACCTGATCTCCATTTTATGTGAAGATAGTCCCTAAAGGTGGAAAACAGATTTATGGCCCCCATTAAAAAGCCTTGTCACGTGAGGGAGTTATAAGGAGCAGTTACCAGAATTTAACAACATAAATGTTATTTAGTTTTTTCCTTTTTAGAGTTAGGGTCTCACTATGTGGCTCAGGCTGGTCTCGAATTCCTGGTCTCCAATGATCCTCATGCCTTGGCCTGGAAAAGTGCTGGGGTTATAGGAATGAGCCACTGCACCTGGCCTAAGACACTGAAATACTAATTAAAAAGCCATAATCTAAACCTTGAATGTATTTGAAAGGTTTAGGGGGGTTTCCTTTCCACTCCCCCTCATGTGCTCACCCTCTCTGTCTCTCCCTCCTCCCTCTACCCAGGACCTCTCCACTTTAGACCTGCTAGTTTTCCACGATGTGAACTTGACAAACTGTCTCTGACGTGCTATTGAGTCAGCCTGTTTCAAAGAGTATTACACAGAGCGAATTCAAAGCAAACACGATTCCAGCCCAATTTTTATAATGTTTTTGCTTTCTTCCAATTATAAAATCTGTTCGATGGCAGTTCAAAGTTTAATGAAAAATTTTACATGACATCTTAGCATCCATAGGATAATTGAAAAGGAATGTTGGCTGAAAGGATTAGGTTAGGAAAGCTGAGATGTCACAAGAGTTTTGGTTTAAATATGAAATCTGCTTTCAATTTAGAGAACATAGGAAGGGGACTCACAGAGCTGGTGAGAAAAGGGATAGTGGGCACCACCAGGTACCCCCGCCCTCCAGTGCTGAAGGTGTTTGAAACAACGAGAACAAGGAAGTAACATTCCAACTTGAATCGGAGAAAGATTATTAAGGAGTAAAGAAAGTATCTCTTCAAGTTAGAGTGAAAACATGACACTCAGTAACAGTGTTACTGCTTTTAACTTGCTGGGGCTATTTAACTTTGTTTTACCAATATTTCATATGAGAGTCCTTATTCCTCCCTTAATTGTGAGCAAGTTGACTATGCTTATATTAGTACTGTGATTCAATGTGTTTCAGTGAAGTCACTCAACCTGGAGTTTAGGCTAAACAAAAAGTTAGATTTTTTATATTTCTCATAGAGCGACCCAAAGGAGATTTCCTTCTAAGGACACCAAATATGAAATAAATTTCCATATTCATTAAACATGATAAGGTAGAATATTGATTCATTTTGCTGACAATGAAATCAACGAACATATTCATAATGGACATTTTAAGATTAGATATCAAGCATTTGCTTGCTCAGCATGGCAGATACAACCAACCCACTCATTCCATGGTCTTTATGTTAACAAAAATTATTTTTATGTATAAATAAAAGTTAACTTTAATTATTTCCTGATCTTTAATTATTAGTAGAGATACAAAATGAGGGTTTATAATATGCCGAAGTCAAATATGTTATTCTATTTCATTATCACAATAAGCCAGCAAGATACATGTGATTCTTTTCACATTTCAAAGGTAAGAAAACAGGGTCATGCAGAAGTTACCTACCCCAAGTTGCTCTCTGTGGAAGTGGCAAAGTCCAGGCCTCCAGGTCACACTTTGGGCTTCTACACAAACGTCTTGTATTATTCCTGTCTATGTCTGTGGCTCTCCATCATTCTGATCTTTGTAGCAATGTGATTAAAATGTATTGAGTCCACCCAGAACTTTGGTTTACATAAGGTATCCCAATGACTTTATCACTATCAGGATTTAAAACTGAGAAAATTTTAAAATATATATTTAGACATTTAAAAATAGCAACAAGGAAGCTGTCATATGTTAAAAAACACATCTCCTGATACTTCTGTTTCTGCAAACAAAATATTAGTGAGAAGGAGGCATCTGTTTTATAATTTTTGCAAATTATTTTCATGTCTGCCTTAAAGGAAGACAGTTAGATTCTTATACCTGCTTCTGCATTCAATATGTTGCAAGAGAGTGCTTTTATTAATGAGTATGTTATATTTAAGGGAAAATCTGGTCTCATCATAGTTATATTTTTGGAAAATAGAAGAGTTTTTTATTTGCCTTTCCAGATAATTGTGATGTGACTATTCTGCAAATAATGACAGGCTTGATTGTACTTTTAAAACCAATATGGATTTTTCTATTTTTCTTTTAATTTTACTTCATAGCAGGGGCTAGATAATTCAGCAGATTGTTGAATAACAAACATCCTTTGATATTTCTTTCTTTTTTTAAATTAAATCATAGCTGTGTATATTAATGTAATCAAGGGGTACAATGTGCTGGTTTTATAAACAATTTGAAATATTTTCATCAAACTGGTTAACATAGCCTTTACAGCATTTTCTTATTGTGTTTAGACATTTATATTCTACACCTAGTAAATTTCAAGAGGTGGTGAAGGAATATTTTCAGTATTTTACCTCAAGAAAAATGGGATATATTTGCAGTTTTTCTTCTTCAATTAAAAAAGAGTTCTCATATTTCTAGTTTAATAATAGTTTTAGTTGAGAATATTTAGTTAAAAAATTTTTTTTGTCCAAATTGACCTAGATAATATGTTTTTATTTTTATTCTTAATTCAGAAAATAATTGCTTAATAACAGAATGTTAGCCAAATTTAGAAACTTGAAATAAGCTCCACTACATTCTAATGTAGCATTCTTTATATTTATTATTAGATTTGATTTTCTAATATTTATTAATTTTTGAGAGAAATTTGCAGAGCATTTTATTTTCTGATGTGGTGCTTGTTATGTTTTATAACAAAAATTTTGCTGGGGGTCATAAAAATGTGTGAACACACCCCATCTATTTCTGTAATAATTCATAGTAAATTAAAACTATAGATGGTCCTGACTTATGATGGTACAAGTTACAATTTTTTTGACTTTATGATGGTGTACAGGTGATGCACATTCTGAAGGAACTACATTTTGAGTGCCCGTACAATTATTCTGTTTTCCACTTTCAGTATAGTATTCAATAAATTACTTATTATAGTCAACATTTAATTATACAATAGCTTTGCGTTAGGTGATTTTGCTGGAGTCTGTGTAAGTGTTCTGAGCACATTTAAGGTAGGTTGGGCCCAGTTCTGAGGGGCAGCAGGTCAGATAGACTAACCACATCTTTGACTCACAGTACTTTCAATTTGTGATGGGTTTCCTTGAGATGAAACCCCATCATAAGTCACAGAACATGCCTGTACCTGTTTGTTGATCATGTTATTTTGTTCTTTTGTATCCATACTTATTTTTGTTTATTTTATCTATTCTTTAAAGATTGGTATTTTAAATTTCCAACTATGATTATACTTCCAGGTAAATTTCCACCTTTATCATTTAAAAATGTCTTCTATTAAAATTTATGTACAAGCCATGATAGGGTGTAACATACTCTTGCCTCTTATTAATGTAGTTATACCAGTTTTTTATGGTTACTCTTTCTATGGTATATTTTTCTATATTTTTACTTTTATTATATGTGTGTATGTAAATTTTAAATATTTTTCAGCTAGAATGTAGGTAAATTATTTCTATCCCATTTGACATTCTATGCATTTATTATATTTAATCCATTTACATTTAATACAAGTAGTGACATGGTTAAGTTTAAGTATACATTTTGTGATTTATTTTTATTTTTCTCTATTGACTTTATTCTTGTCTTACTCCCTTCATGTCATTTTGTAATTATTAAATATTATTTTTGCTCTCCATTTTATTTGATTAAAGTGCTCTTTGGCTATCCTTCATTGTATCATTTTTCTAAGTGATTTTTCTAGTCATACCAATATAAAAAATGCAGCTTTATCATCATTTATAAAAGTCCCAAGTACATCATTCACTGGCAATTCACTCATCCTACTCCACATTCTTTATTTCAAATCTTAAATTTGCTTTTTATTTCTCAGTTGACATTAACTTTTTCAATTTCCTACTTTACAGCTGTAATATACTAACAATAGTTTAATTTATCCTCTACTATCATTGGTGTTACTTTTGTCATATTCTTTTTCTTTTATATAAACTATATCCATATTATAATTTTTGTTTTAGAAAATTGGATAACTTAAAGAAAATTACAAGGAATTAAAGCACACACACATATATTAATATATAGATACATGTATCTATGTATTTAACATTTGTTTTGCTCTTTTGTTTTTACTAAAAATTTGATGATCTTACTTTTAACACTACAGAACACATTAACATTAACTTAAATATTGGAAAGGCATAGGAACACAAATTCCCTGTATAAGAGATGACACAGAACAAAGGCTCAATGAAGGACGGAATTTATAAAATATTATGAGACTTATTTATACAATAATGTACAAATGTTAAAAACTGAAATGAACTGTATTTTTTCATATGTAAACACTACCTATATTGATCCCAAGGGAAAGAGAAAATCTAAATTAAATAATTATGAGAGAAACAAATAAATTAAGGTGCATCTCTGGGGTTTCAAACAGCTATAATAAGAATAAATACAATCTATAACTTTTATTAATTTTTGCTTCACATACCTTCAAGTTCCTCATACACTTTAAAGTCCTTTTGCATTATATAATTATATTTTAATTACTCAATTTTATCTTCCCTTGTTTAATTTTTATTCTGCTCTTTAACATTTTTAGTAATTATTCTAGGGTTTATATAAATCTGTAAGTAATAATTTTTTCATCTAATATATCATAGTGCTTTATTTTGCTATAGAAATTTACCTTTTAGATTTATTAAAGACAGTAAAAGCAAATTTTACATATACTTTGATTTTCACCACACACTTCCTGTGATGTTTGTATGATGTCATAGTCCTTCTGCCTGAAGAATTTTCTTTACCAATTCTACCACAGAAAATCCACTAGTAAGATTTCTTTTGTTTTTGATTTTTTGAAAAATTTTAATACCCTCTATTTATAAAATATTTTTGTTGTTTTATATAGAATTCTGGTTTGAGAGGTTTCTTTTTCTTTTAGACTTTTATAAAAAGGCATTACATCGTTTTCTGCCCTTCATAGTTTCAAACAAAACGTCTGCTGTAACTCCTCTCTTTGAGCTCTGTGGCAGTATCTCTGCAGAAATATGTCTTCTCATTGGGGGGTTTAACATTTTCTACCCTGTATGTGTCTCCTGTTGATGTTTTGTGACATTCTTGGATATATGGTTTTATATCTTTCATCTTTATAGAAAAACTTTCTCAAGCATTATTTTTTTAAAATATTTCTTCTGAATATTTCTTCTTCGTCTTTCTTTCCTTTTTTCTGGGATAGTGATGATAATGCCATACTTCCTTCATATTCTGTTCTTTCTATTTTTTAATTATTTTTATTTTAAATTGCATTATTTTATTGCCCTACCTTTAAACCACCTATTCTTTTCTCAATCATATTAAATTTAATAAGTTCATCCTGTATTTTTTATGACTTTAACTATGCTTTATTAGATTACTTATTATAGATTTCATCTATATTTTGCTGAAAATCACCATCTGTCTCTATTATTCTTTTCCATGAAATAAATAATATCTATTTATTTCCAGATATTAAATAAATAATATCTATTTCTTTCTAGATATTTCTAGTAATGTTGGCAAACTACAACCCATAAGCCAATCATCTATTTTCATGTAAAAAGTCTTATTGGAACACAGCCATGTTCAATTATTTGTGTTTTATCTTTGGCTGTTTTGTTAGCTACAGTGGAATTGTTTGTAACACATGTTACATGACTCCCAAAACAAACATGTAATACCCCTTGAAGAAAAATACTGCTGAGGCTTTCACTAGAAATAACCATCACACATGTGAGTAAAGCCCCTTAAGACCAGCTAGTTGCTAATTGTCTCTTACAATTTCTAGTCTATTCTTGCCTTGCAGTATTATTCATTAAATAAATGCATAATGATTTTGTTACACAGAAAAATTCTGGCAAGCATACCTGTCATCACCAAGATTAGAAAAATCACTTATAATGCAATAGAAAGTAAAAAAGACCAATTATGAAACATTCTTTCAAGATGATTGATTATAATCAAATCTCTAATTTTAATTGTCAGCTTCTACTGAAACAAAAGAGAAACTTGTGTGTTCAAAAACCACATTCTATTCAATAAATAAATAAGGCTAGTAAAGGAAGACTAAACTGATACAGATAAAAGATATTTAAAATAATTATTACCTTAATGCAATGGATAAACTTATTTTTGAATCCTAATTCTTATGAACTGATTATAAAATTGTTTTTTGAGAAAACTGAATAAAATTTTTACATGGATCTTCTGGTAGATTATGATAAAGGAAAATTTCAGTTTGTTAAAGATAGTAAAAATTTTGCTTTTTAAAATAATCTTACCTATTAGAAATGCATGCTATAGTATAAGGTTGAAATTAGAGACTATATAATATTTCTGTTGATATGATAAAAGACCAAAAATATGTTGATAATTGTGAACTTAAGTACGGCATACATTTGAATTAATTGTACATCTCCTTTATTTGTATCTACTATCAATGATATCTAAAATAAAAACACAAAAATTATAGACATATGTGAATGGGCACACATTTCTACATATATGCACACATGGAATAAGGGGAAAGATGAAAAGAACATATGGAAGCAGCTGGTACTTAGTAATATTCTAGTTTCGGCTCCAAGTGATGCTACATAGTAATAATGAATGAATAGGAGCCTTCTGTGGGACTAGTAAAAACGCATATGTGAAAGGTATTCTTAGCAAAATATCTTAATTTATAAATAGATTATAGTTGAAGATCTCAGTATGAAAGTCTCCAAAAATTGTCATAATCAATAAAATTAATGTTATTTTTCTAGTCAATTTAAAAATAGGCATCACTATACTAAATGACTAGCAAGTGGTACAACCTATAGGGAGGGCACACAGAATAAATGCATTTTAGTCTCTATTATAACACTTAGCTTTTGACCAATAGCAGATGAGCTACTGACACATAGGCAGAATACTATGGAGATGTGCCTCATTATTTTGCTTCAGTAATATTTCAAAAGAAGAAGTCTTCAGTGATCAGATTTTAGGTTATATTTTGTTTATTTCTATTTTCTCTTTCTAGCAGGTTAATGAGTTTTATCTGTTTTATGAGGCTAATCTTAGGTAGATCACCGACATTTTCCCAACCCAGAGACACTTTCTGCATCTTTTTAGAGAGTCTGATTGTGTAAATTTGTTTAGTTCCTAATCCTCATTTGAACATGAGGTATTGGGTAGGAAGTCAACGTTAAATAATCAAGAGAGGCTCAATAAATTCATACTAGAAAAGCCTCACATCAGCCTGAATCTAACAGCAGCCTGGTAGCTGCAGAGTGAGAGCACAGGTTTGCATGGGCTGCATGGACCACAGGTTTCTGAGGACAAGAGAAATGTAGGAGAGTCACTTCTCTCTGCAAAGATTCAGGGAGATTTGGGTGCACAAAGATGATTTTAGGTCATTTTGCTGTGAGTCATAAATTGCAATTTTATTGAGGCAGGTCTCTTTCAAGATACAGTTAACATTTAAGCTTGATTTTGTGTGCATATCAGACTAGTTTTCTAATGCAATACTTCTTTCAAGCAGGTTACAAGGTCACCCAGTTTTACTCAAGTTATAGAAAGATCAAACTCTCTAGATTCGGACTGTAGATCAGCTATTGGTCAATTTTTAGTGTTCTTTTGAGTTCTCATTTTATCTTTTGTCTTCATCCACCTTTTAATGAGAACTATGGAGGGGTTGTTCCAGGTATTCCTGCGTTCCAACTACTGTTTTAAAACACAATATTAACTTGTTGTTTTTCTAACCTAGTTTTTCTTACTGTTTAAGCCATCATCACAAAAATCACCACTCAAATTCCTTTTGCAAACATCGTTCACGAATTTTCTAGTTACAAAATAAAAAAATTAAGTCTACTTTTAAACAGAGATTTTGATCATTCTTTTCTCAATGCAACTGAAATAAATCTCATCAAAGTCTGTCCAACTCTTTTGCATATACCCCCTTCGTAAATCACTGAGATTTGTAATCCTTACTCACCTCCATCATTTGACCTTTCTGCTGTGTACAAACATGGCAACAAAAACTATTCTCCAAAGGGGAGAATATTCTTATTAAATCCCGCGTCCTATTACAGTATTTGGTTTTTGAAATCAATGAACTCTTCCTTCAAAACTTTACTAATATGTATTAACAAGTGGCTAATAAAATAACAGAAATGACCTTTCCTGCCCTATAGTAATTCCTGTGTAAAGGATAAACAAGTGTTTTATCATAAATCAGGATATAATAACTATCTAAAAAACACTAACAGTATAACAATAATACAAAGGCTTTGATTTTAAGTACACAGTCTGGAACAGATTAAGAGAATGCTGTCTATGTGTTTCAGGAGAAAACAAATTGAGCCAACCACATGATGAGCAATGATGTTCTCTCATATCTGCCAGCAAAGCCAAGCAACGTGAGCTGTTAGAAACCGGGATGCCCCTAGTCAGTGTTCTGTAAGGATGCTTGAACCAGCACACCAAGTTCATGTGAACAGACATTTCTTGCACATGTCTGAAGCCACAGTTCTCAGAACTAAAAGTCTTTCAAAGTGTTCATGGTCAACACTTTAGATCTTGGGTCAAATAGTAAGAGAGAAAATCTGTGATATTCTCCATGCTGTATTTTCTGTGTGTTTATCCTTCTTGTTCGTGCTTCGTGTCTTTTGATGTGAGGAAATATTATAAACTTTCCAAAAAGTATGTTGAACTTTGTTGGTATATATTTGGGTTCTCTATTTTTCAAATAGATTTTTTTTCCAGAAAATAAAGAGTGAAACTATCAGTGGTTTATTATCTGCTTTGCATGTAACTCAACCACCTAGAGTATTTACACAATCTTATGGCTAATGTCATTGGAGTATTTAAAATTATTTCTAGAAGACGTTGTCCTCTCTGAGTGGTTTTTTGGGAAGTGCAAGAAAGTATCAGTATTGTATTCATAATCCAAATCATGATTCATAAGGAAGAGTCATGATTCTACCTTTAGGAACCAAAGAATATGTAAATTGGGGATATTTATATTTAGCATTTCAGCTCCCCAGAGCCAGATAAAGACATGAGAAATGAAATATATAACATTCAGCCTTATCGTTAATATCTTTCCTCCTCAAGGCTCCCTAGGACCTGAGGCAAATAAAGAGATTTCCAACAACCCCAATAAAGCAAATAAGGGCAAACTAAATTTAGCACTCATTCATTTATTTACACTCTCAGCAAATATTTGAGTGCCTTCTGTATTCTCAACACATTTTAAAATAATGCATAAATTTACGATGCTGTTCCGTATTATTTCTTTCTCTTGTTGTACTATTTTGCTTTCGTCCATTAATCTAAGTTAGTTTTCTAGATCAAACAACAAAAACCCAAGAGTGTCCACAGTGTTGTGTGTGAGAGAGTGTGTAAGCAAGTGAGTGCACACACCCATAAAATACAGAGTCCAAAACGTAACAGGTGTATAAATATGGTCTTGGTTTCTGCAATTGGTGAATTGTTGATCATGGCGGAGAAATAATGGCTTTTTGACCATTACCTTACCACAAACTTTATAGCAGCACTTTCTAATCACCTGATGGATTATACCAAATAGTGTTTAGTAATGTTGTTTTATGCTGCTATTTCACATTTGTACATAGCAGAAATATAACTTTAAAATATATTGTTATTGTTGTTTATTCATTATTATAATTATATGAAGATATTCATATTACATCTTTATTATTTTAATCTTTTTCTATATTATTTGTTTTTTGAGTATGTCTAATTTCACTCATTTGAACATTTATTCATACATATAGTTATTAAAATATTTATTAGCATTTATAGTTTACTCCTATCAATTACATTCTCTCGTCTGTAAATTGTCAAATGCAGAAAACATAACATGCCCATAAAGACACTGCAGCTGCTCACCTTAGCTGTGTTAGGCTGCACGAGCCCCATAAAGGCACGGTGTCTGCTCACCTTAGCTGTGTTAGGCTGCACGAGCCCCATAAAGGCACGATGTCTGCTCACCTTAGCCGTGTTAGGCTGCATAAAAGAGCAGCAAATTAAGTCCGAATGTATGAACTGATTATTGCTATGGAGAATTTTCAGTGACCTGTGGAATATTCTGATAGTTTTCAATAAAATATGGTAGAAATTCTGTAAATTGACTACCCAGGAGAATATTAACAAACTGTAACATATAGAGGTGGTCAACATAAGGAATTAGGCCTACTGAAATAACACATACATGTGGTGCATGTCCGGTCTATGATAATTAGGTCAAGTTAAGGAGATGGTCAGTGTAGGGAGGTGGTCAGTGTAGAGAGGTAGTCAGTGTAGGGAGGTGGTCAGTGTAGGGAGGTCAGTGTAGGGAGGTGGTCAGGGTATGGAGGTGGTCAGTGTGGGGAGGTGGTCAGTGTAGGGAGTAAGTCAGTGTAGAGAGAAGGTTAGTGTAGGGAAGTGGTCAGAATAGGGAGGTGGTCAGTGTTGGGAGGTGGGCAGTGTGGGGATTTGGTCAGTGTGGGGAGGTGGTCAGTGAGGGAGGTGGTCAGTGAGGGAGGTGGTCAGTGTGGGGAAGTGGTCAGTGGGGAGAGGTGGCAGTGAGGGACGTGGCAGTGAGGGGGAGGTCAGCATGGAGGTCAGCCGGAGGAGATGAACATTATCAGTGTGCAAAACTCTGAGTGCTTCATTTCTAATTTTGATCGAGAAAAATATTTAATATGAAGTATTATTTGATAGTAAGCAAGACTCTTCTATGAAGAAAATCTCATTCTTTCCCCAAATATTTGCCGAAAAAATTATAACAAAAACGTTGTCCAAGGGTTTATTTTAAATATTCTATTGCTATCATAGGCTGATTTCATTGTCTAAGTTGCACTGGGCAGACATCTCACAGGCATTATTGAAATGGTAAAGATGTACTGGATTTTGCTGACATTCTAAGGTCAGAGGAATAGTTAATCACCTTTAAATTATATAAATAACAAAAACTAGACAGAACTTGTAAATATTTTTTCCACGTAGATGTGAATTATAAATGTATTTGCATATATTCCTCTACAACATTTTTGGTAGCTTCCTAATCTTTCAAAAAATATAATGACCGGATATATTGCTTGTTCTCTTTCTTTCCCATTCCCTATTTTAAAAATAATGGTGTGGTAATTATCCCTGGCATAGGTCTATTTTCACATGCATATTTACCATAGGAAGTATTTCTAAGAGTCATCAGAAGGCCTGATCATTAGAGGCATCACTGCACTACACCCAGCGCTGTACGTGACTGGTTAAACACATCACCACTCTGCGCCCAGGGCTGTACGCGCCTGGTTAAACACAACTTCTGTACTACCATGCTAATAACCTCATTGTTTTTATTTGACTTATTCTTGATAAGGCTGTCATTGAGAATCTATCTCCCTGGCCATTTATTTTTTTATGAATTTCCTGTTCAACGTTTCTGGAGGTCTTACTTAGTAATTAGTTTGCAAACAATATTTATAAATTCAGACTTTCCGTGCTATCATATGTGGTGTACATGTAGTCTCCAGTAAATAATATTGTACAACTATTTATTATAAACAGTTTATTATATTTATTTTCAAAAGAAAAAATAGAGGTATTTGAAATCATCTTGCTTATACTTGAGATGTTATTTATGGAAAGGAAACCCTAGTGAACTGATCTCCATGATAACAGGATTTTTTTTAAGCATTAAAGGACTCAATATTTAGTGTTCTGATGAATCTAGGGACAAACGTGTAGAATAGAAAGGATTATGGCATCTCACATTCCAGGATCCAGGCACAGAGACCATATCTAGATGGTGACACAGATGGTAAGCGGGAGCCGTGCACGTTTACACGGATGGTCATTCAGATGACCCATCTTGGCGTCCGAGCCTGATAAGATGCGGAAACCAGCTGAGGATGCTGCTGGCCTGGGAAGAACTGAAAGGAGCAGGGGCCTGATGAAGTTACTGGGAGTGAGGACTTGAGACGCACAGGACTGTGGGGTTGTAACTCTGTGGCCAAGACGCCAGAAGTCTGAGCTCTGATGCAGAGGTTCAGGGCTTTCCAGAGGTGATTTAAGACAAGCAGAATTGGTGTCAGGAAGTTACAGGCTGGCACCTCCACGATAAACTTTAAAAAACAGCTCTGATTAAGTTACCGATTCTTAGCCAAGGTTGGCACCGACACTTTTCTCAAAGCCTCTCCTGGCCTGTCCTATTAGCCAGCACCCTCTCCAGCGTCCTCAGTGGTTTCCTATGTCTTCCTGTTTGTTCCAATGTTCTCAGTCCTTTTTGCATAAAGGATCCAAAACCTTGACATATGGAAGGTAACAGAAATTTTCATGGAACATTAATGCACAGAAAATGACAAAAAGTTCAAAGGAAGTTACAAATTATACAGGTATATAACGGCTGTGTGTAAAGTCTTACCCAACTTCCATTTAAGCTCGTATTTTCTATTTGTCACTGTGGGGTGATGCCTGTGGCTCAGTGGGTAGGGAGCTGGCCCCATATAATGAGGGTGGTGGGTTCAAACTCAGCCCTGGCCAAACTGCAACAAAAAAAAAAAATAGCCAGATGTTGTGGCAGGTGCCTGTAGTCCCAGCTACTTGGGAGGCTGAGGCAAGAGAATTGCCTAAGCCCAAGAGCTGGAGGTTGCTGTGAGCTGTGATGCCACAGCACTCTACCAAGGGCAACAAAGTGGCACTCTGTCTCAAAAAAAAAAAAAAAAACAAAACTTCTATTTCTCACTGTGCAGTGGTCAGTCTTCTTAGCCAACCTTGAGCCAGTCATCAAAATATTAGATGCATTTAGTCTAGACACAGAAACCAGGACCTCAGTCCTCAGAATCTTGCCTTAACCCAGGCATGGTACACAGCAGTCCCAGCGTGGGACCTCAGCCACCTGCCCATTACCACCCATCCAAACTGAAGTTCGTGTTTCCGCGCTGTGGGTAGTATCAGAGGACTGGGGAGACATTACAAATTGCTATGTTCTTAAGTCATCAGTCCATCTTTTTAAAGAAAATAGGGCTATTTCCCCCCTTCTAGCTGCCCAGTAACTCCTCGTGACAAAGACATGGTGTCATCATGCTCTGAGGTGAACTCTGCCTGAAAGCTGAAAATGAGCCGGAGAGCCTGAAATGTGATGTGGTTAAGATCCAGCCACCCGCAGGCACTCAAGCAGCGTCTGAACGGCTGGGTAATGGGGCCCCTCACAGCGGCGGTGTCATCGCCACACCTGTCACCGGCACACTGTGTTCCTGCCGGAGTCACCTCCAAACCTTGTCCCAGTGGACGCAGGCAGCCCTGTGCCTCTCAAATGTCAGCTACTAAAGTTTCCTCCTATACCATCCTCTTTAACTTAGAAGTTAAAGTGAACTGTCAGTGCCAAGAAATGTGGTAACGGAAAATAATCAAGCGTCTAATGCTTGGAGCGTCTGTGTCTCCCGGAATATTCCTTTCCCCTCTCTGCCACTCCTTTCTGTTAACTGGAATTCACCTTCCAAACTATTTTCTGTCAGAGATGCTTAACCATCACTTTGTTTTCCTGAAATGTGGACTGGACAATCCCGGCTGTTCAATCTGCTTGTGTGTTTTTTGCTCTTTGCCAATATTAGAATTTGACAGAAATTTGGGAACCAGCTTAAAGCTGGTGGGCCAGAGCAAAGCACACCATATTCCTTTGTTATTTGTGCGTAATACATCAGCAGCCGCCTTGTCTGTCTTGGCAGAATTTGGTCTCTCTTCCCTTGGCCTTTTTCCTTCACTTTTGAACACTCAGGCAAATTTATTTAGAGAGCTTTCTAAAAAGTCCATTTTAGACCAATGGAAGTAAAAATCCCCAGCTGACCCTGTTCCATCAAGCAGCTAAGAAGAACAGTATTTATTGTAATTAGAAACTGCTCAAGGCACACACAGATTTTGAATCTCAGAAACACAGAATGTGTTTGCAACTTTCATAATATCTCATTAAAATCTTTCTGAAGACACTCGTGGGAGTGTGCAGACTCTCCCCGTGACGTCGTTGGTGCGAGCTGTGATGGATTACAGAAGTCTTCAGCAACGAGCAGCTATGACAATGAACTCCAGAACTTGTTCATTTCGTCTTTAGCACACTAAAAAGAAAATGTGCTGCCAATAAACTGACAGAAGCTGCTCTCTAAATACTGAAGCACATACCATAGGCCGGGTGGTCAGCTGCTCCCCAAAGGGGAACTTTGTGCCCACAGCCCGGGTCGGCTCACAAGGCAGCAGATGGCACTGAGTGCATTGACCTGCTGGGCTGGGCTGTGCTGGGTACAGACAGAGTCCACCAGGGTCACTGCTGTCCACTCAACGGTTGCTTTGGTTCACATCTCATTTAATTGACAGAAAGTTAGAGAAAAAGGCAAAAAATGTGGGAAAAGTTCATCAAAATGGAAAATCAATGGCTGGTGGCTTTTATTGCAGGCCCACTCGTGAGCTGAAGAGCCCTTCTACCAGCTATTTAGACCCATCTTGAGCAACAATTGCAAACATTGAAATCCACGAGGACATGGACTGTACCCGCAAGTATAAAGAGTATGTATTAGAATTTAAAATACAAATTAAAACGCTTTGAAATAATACATAATGCCTTAGGTGTCTTTATCTCTCAGATAGAGGTTTCTCTGCTTTGATCCTTGCAATTCTTTTATAATTTGAAAAACAATATGTAATTTAAGGAAACGGGAGAAATGTTTATGGCTTTTTCCAAGTATAAGCAGGAAGTACAATCTTAACAGCTAAGATCAATTGCGTTTGCAAGCTTTTTCTTTGAGCAATTTTTGAATTAAATTCTAAGGTCTCCTGAATGAAGATTTATTTAGGAAGTATCTGATTGTTCATGTTTCAAAAACTCAACACAATACTTCAGTTGGTGAACTATGGCCTGAGAGCCAGTAGCTCTTTCTTTTTCGGGGCCCACAAACCAGGAACAGTGTTCACGTTTTCAAAGTTCATATTTAAAGTGTTTCTATGTCTACACATCTACAGGAGAGTCTCGATTCTTGATGCTGTTCTGTTTGTTTGCCGGCAAAACCTAAGGCATTTGTTATCTGGACCTTTAAGAAAATGTTTACTAGCCCCTGATGTAACAAAAAATGTGGGTTCTTCAAACTAAGGTGCTTTAAGTATGGAAAAGTAAATGGTATTTTAATGGGAACTACATTAAATCTGTAGATCTTTGAGTGATAGAGGATTTTTAGTGATATTGATTCTTCCTAACCATGAGCATGGTATGTTCTTCCACCCTGATTTGATTTGACCACAAAAAATTTCTTTCCTGGCGTAATTTTTTATATAATCAAGGTTCTCATTCCACAGAACATTTTTTAATAAAGAGTGTGGTGGAATGTTATTCAACTAAGGGTGCTTTTCTCCGCGCCCCTGTGGGAATCCACAGAGATGATCCACCACATTCAAGGCTTCAATGCAGCCCTTCATGGAAAACCAGGTCCCGCAAAGCATGGCCTCTGTCTGCCGCCATTCACAGTCACGGTGAGATAAATGATGAATCGTTGTTTCCCTAAGCATAGAATGGTATCTCCGCAAAACATCAGTAACAGAGAGGTCAAGAAACAAATTTGGGTTTATTTTTTTTTTTTTTTTCTAACACACAGTATTTGGGAAGAGGCCTTAAAGGAGAGGAAGCCAGGCATCTCAGTTTTAAGAACTGTTTCTTTTTAGCCACCAGGATTGGTAAGCAGAACTTTTAATTTGTTACTAAGAACCGTGAAACTGTTTTTATCTTCTGTTTTTATCTTCTGTGGCAGTGCTTTAGAGGGGACACAGGGGTCCTCAAACTTTTTAAACAGAGCACCAGTTCACTGTCCCTCAGACCGTTGGGGGGCCGCACTGCGGGCCCCAGGACAAGCTGGCTGCTAAGCAGGACAGGCAGCTGCGGCAAAAACACCCGGCTGGCCAGATAATGTGGTTTGAGGACGCCTGGGAGAGTACAGAGAGCCGAGAAGATGAGCAAGAGCCAGGAGCGAGGGTGAGGGCATCATCTTGAAGTGGAGGGTGGTTCAGGTGGTCAGGTGGTGCACACGGCCAGGCCAGCCGGGCCAGCAGGGCCAGTGCGGCCAGGACAGGCCTCTACGAGGGCAGCACTGAGCTCTCAGGAGCTGCAGGAAGGGACCAGGCACCAGTAGCTCTTCCTGAGTTTTCATTAGTAAACACTGTCAACATTCTTATTCGTGTGTTTAAACACAGAGTTCCCCAACACTTTTTTTCTTTTTCTCACCTTCAGTGTTACTGTGATAGAGAAAACGGGTATTAGATCAGCCTCTAACCCTTTTGTTCCCATTCTTTACCTTCAAATATCATTTTAGAAGAACTTTATACACTGGGCTTTGAAATAAAATAACTTAGCTAGGAATTGGCAAATGGAAGCAAATTACAGTTTGAGACAGTGGCATGGGTATTAACCCTTGAAATTAGGAAGAGACATGGGTTTGAATCTTGGCAGCAGGCTTGCTAAGTGACGCATGCACCATCACTAAGACGTGAACCCCCAGTGATGACACGAGCTGTGCACCAGGGGTGATGACATGAGCCGTGCACCAAGGGTGATGACACAAGCCGTGCACCAGGGGTAATGACACGAGCCGTGCACCAGGGATGATGACACGAGCCGTGTACCACCAGGAATGGGGATTATGCTGCTTGGCTGCAGAGATTGGCTTAAGCCCTAAGTAAAGAACACACCCAGAGTGCTCAGTGCAGTGCCATGCTCTTACTGAAAGCTGAATAAAAGGTAACCATTACTTTGTTATGGTGTTGAAGGCTATGGGCATGATTATGGGCAAACTTGAGTGGCAGACGAATTCAGAAGACCAAACAAGTAACTGCTATTCTCTGATCTCCAGCTCTCCCCTGTACCTGGGCATATGGGACTCTCACACGCCTTCTACTTCCATGTGAGGGAAGGACCCTAGCTGGGGCCTCTGCACTTGCCTCTTTCCTGTGCACTGACCGCAGACACACATACCAGCCTGGAAGGGCCCATGCTAAGCTGATTGACTGAATCAGCCTGAAACCTTCAGTAGCATGTGGTGACAGCAGTCCTGGGGGTTCACACAGACAGCGTGGACTGCCTTGGTGAAGGAACATACTATTTTGTGGTCAATTCTCTGAGATTGTTTTTACAGGATAATGTAGACTATTTCAAGTCATACATCTTCTATATAGATAAAATTCAGCAAAACATCTTAAAGTAAGATTGTTTGAATTTATGTGCGTGCTTTTTATTGCCATTTACATTTCCTGTTTCCCGAAGTACAATCCAGCACACAATGCATTGAAGGGAAAGGGTAAACACGCACACAGAGAAAAGTAAATTTTTTCTTGCATTTTGTGATTTCCATAAAATAAGTGTGAATGCCATGGAGACTCAGCGTATGAAGAAGCTGATTCTGCAGACTAATTTTCATCTGCTGTACGCCACCGGAGCAAAGACAGCACTGCTCAGAATACGTATTGACAATGTCTGGCTCCTTCTCGTCACGATGAATAGATTAGGTTGTCATAACAAATCGCTGTCTTCTGGAACAGATTTTGGAGAAAAAAGCCAATAGAATGTCAAGGATCTGTGGGCTTTTCAGTTTACGATAAGGAGAGATCAATACCCTTTATTTAAATGGACACGCATCACACCTGCTACCGTTCTTTCCACATTCAAGACAAGTTGGCATTTCCCTAGATGTTCTTTTTAACCAGCAAAGAAACAGCACGGCCACCTTTTTTGTTTGTTTCTGTCCTGTGCCTGTTTTCGGTCTCTTTCTATCAGAAGTTTTTAACAGCTAGTAACACAAATTAAAATTTGAATAAAAGAGAAAGTAATTTCTTATTGCTGCACTACATTTTGTTATATTCTGGTTGAGGAATCAGACTATTGGCTATGAGAAGTAAATTGTCTCTGGTCATTTCAACATTCTTACATGGAATATAATACACATAGTTAGTTGATTTTCCTTAAGTAGACTAATTAACTGCTAAGCTTGTAGAATGATTTGTAGGAAATGGCAGCTGATATTTATGTCCCATTTAGATATATTTATCCAATCCTAACCCAAGATAGATTTGATTCCCATTCGATATCTTTGTCCATTATTGTTCTTCTAAGCATTCAGCATCATGGCCCTGACTCTGCCTCCAATAACATCTCAGCATCATGGCCCTGACTCTGCCTCCAATAACATCTCGGCATCATGGCCCTGACTCTGCCTCCAATAACATCTCAGCATCATGGCCCTGACTCTGGCTCAAATAACATCTCGGCATCACGGCCCTGACCCTGAATCCAATGACATCTCCGCATCATGGCCTGACCCTGCCTACAATGACATCTCAGAATCAATGCCCTGACCCTGCCTCCAATGACATCTCGGCATCATTGTACTGACTCTGCCTCCAATAACATCTCGGCATCATGGCCCT
>CAUYQV010172159.1:0-28119 GCA_963574575.1 Galagoides demidoff | reverse complement strand
ATAGTCCCAGCTACTTGGGAGGCTGAGACAGGAGACTCGCTTGAGCCCAGGAGTTGGAGGTTGCTATGAGCTGTGATGCCATGGCACTCTACCCAGGGGGATAGCTTGAGGCTCTGTCTCCAAAAAAAAAAAAAAAAAAGAAAGAAAGATTTGAGCTGAAAATCTCTATTTGATAGTCATTATCTGAATCCAAGAGGGTGAAGGAAATCTCCTGGGACCACATACAGAGTGAGGAATGAAGGGTCTAGGATGCAACCCTGAAAATAGGACAAAGGGGCACTTTCCCTCCCATCACATTTGTCACCCTTTATTGTAATTGTTTAATGTCTCTGCCACATAATCCTATTAGACTGAAATCTCCCTGAGGGGAGTGTGTCACCATGTCTAACTTGCTCACCATGACATCTTCAGTGAGGCTGAAAGAAGCTACCCCAGGTCACTGAAAGTTTGTGTATGAAGACGGTTTTGAGCAATATGCAGATGGCATTAGGGAGGTTATCATGATGGGGTATATGAGAAGTTAGTAAGAAAAAGCGAAAGAACCACTTTAAGAATTGAATGATGGTAATATATAAAACTAAGGCTTGTGGGATGAAAGTGTCATTAACAATGGGATAAACTGGCCTGTGTGATTCAAGTACCACCATGTCTGGTGACAGATTTCTTTCTAGGTCAGTGGTCCTGGAGTGACAACAGCCTACATTGGGAACTCCAGGCCAGTAACTATTAATAAAATACCACTTTTCATGTATTTATACATTCATTCTACTGAGCATGCTAGGACACAAATGACTGAGACGCTACATATTCCCTCTCCCTAAGAAGTTAACACAACAGCAGCATAGAAAGAAATATAAACAAATGAATGAGCTACAATATTGATATCCAAACTGCTTTG
The DNA here is from genome assembly GCA_963574575.1 of Galagoides demidoff. Taxonomy (NCBI): domain Eukaryota; kingdom Metazoa; phylum Chordata; class Mammalia; order Primates; family Galagidae; genus Galagoides; species Galagoides demidoff. The sequence goes on along the minus strand of CAUYQV010172159.1, from coordinate 27,221 downwards.
TCACGGTCAGTAATGACACCCATGCTGCTAAATAAAATAGTCAATTCTGTGCTCTCATCTTACTTGACCTATCAGTACCATTTGAAATAGTTGAGCACTCCTATTTTTGCAATACTTTCTTCTCTTGGTGCCCTGGATTGACTCCTGGCTTACTACCCATTCCTCTTTAGTATCCTTCCACTATTCTTTGATTTCATGACTTCCCAACCTTGAGAGCCTCAGAGCTTAGTACTTGGACCTCTTCTCTGTCAAGTCTTGCTCCATTGTGAGATCATCTAATATCTAGGCTTTAAATGCCATCTGTATGCTGAAGAGTTTTACATTTTTATCTCAGGCCTGAACTTTTTCCCTGACCTCCAGGTCATGTATCCAAATATCAAACTGTCAGCCCCTCTTGGATATATTTTAGGCATCTCATACTTAACTGGGCCAATATCCAACTCCTGATTATCCTCCTCAAACCAGCTCCTCCCACAGTCTTCCTGTCAATGGTAACTTGATAGTGTTAGCTGCTTTGTCTAAAATACTTGAACTCACTCTTGACTCCCCTCTTTCTCTCACACCCCATGGACAGTCTTTCAGAAAATCTTGAGGCTGTGCATTATACTTAGGAGCTCATTTCTGTCGCTGCTGTTGAACTTGCCCATGCCGAGGGCATCTCTTACTTGGAGAAGTGCAACCTCAGATCTGTCCTCGCTCACTCTCCTCCCATCAAACCAGCCTCCTTAATGTTTCTGCAACATGCCAGACACTTGTGTGTTCCCTCTGTCGAAACAGTTTTCTCCCAGAGAGAAGAGTGATTCATTCCCTTCCCTTATATCCTTCAGATCTTTGCTCCCATGTAGAGTTGAAGAGAAAGAGTCAGCTCTTGTGAACCAGTCCCAGCTCAACACAGGAGGAAGAGGAATTTGCCTGAAGTCATATGCTGTGTTACCTCTGTGAGATTTACAGATCCATCCCTTCGAATGTCTGCAAATTTCTGAGAACACTAAAATATCCACCTTAGAAATGGCAGATTATGTCTCCATCCTCCAATATGCCCCTTTCCAACAAAGCCCAGAGAGGAGGACGTGATTTGCCTCAGCCCTTTAGTGTTGGATGTGGACCAGAGGGACAGTGGACAGAATGGTTGCCCCGTGAATATGGCTTATACTGAGCTTTAGTGGAAGGTTCATCCTGGGTGCACGCCTAGGTAATAAGATAGTTCTTTACCTCAGAGACTCATGAAAAATTCCACTCAAAAACCCTGCTAGGCAGGACACAGCCCCCAGTTAAAGCAGCAAATAGACATACAGATGTGAAAAGGAAAATGGGAACAGGATTAGATGAGCAGATTTACCAAGCCCTGTGGTTGTAGAACGTATCAGCTCCAAGGCAACTGTTTTCCCTTTGACAGGGTTAGAAAGGGAACACTCTGATTCTTGAAGGTACATCTAAGATGCCTGACTATGGATTAAAAATATATTCCCAGCCCCAAGTAGCCTGCCAATATGAACCCCAACATATGAAAAGGTTTGAAGGGTGTAAACGCCTTTTAAAAATTCTTAAATTGTACCAGATACTGGGAAAACTATTTTACATAAATTAGTTCATTTGATCTTCACAACTCTCGAATTAGGTATTATTTTTCCCATTATACAAATAGGAGATTAGGTAAATTGAGTCAGAAGTAAATGACAAGATCAGGCCTATTCACTTCCAAACCCTTGTGCCTTCCACTATGCCGGGTATAGCAGACAGATAAAGACACGTAGGCAAAGTCTCCCCCAACGTCTCCCTCTCCCTCTTAGGCTAAGGACAGATTAATTTCCCTGCTGAACACTGTTATCTTCTCAATTTGCTTCCTCCATCCCTCTCTGGGCCACCCCTTCCCTAAAGTGGCTATGGATTGCAGCCACTAGAGGGCACCAGCCCTTCTCATTTCCTTTCCTTTTCGCAGACCAGGGTAGCAGGAAAAAGCTCTCTTGGGTCTGCACAACAAACGGTGTCACGATCATTTACATTGCCCAAGCCTTTCACACTCCACAAACTCCTTCCAAGTCACATTTTATTTCTTTCTTGGTACAGTCTTGTTAAGTAACTTTTTAAAAAAATATATCATCTTCATTTTACGGAAGTATTTATAAAGTAATGAGTCAGATAGCAATGATTTTACTTCCAATATTTTTTCTAGATTTGCAAAGACTTGCAAGAATCATGGAAAGGGTTGATTCCTCAAGGCAAACTGGTCCAGTGGGATAGGCCACACAAAGCCTAGGCTGCAGGCTTTTAGAGGGAGGAGTGGCACTGTCCTGTTCTGTCCAGTAAGGCCAGCCCTTTGCATACAAGTGCTCCAGAAATAGTCATTAATGAAACTGATTAAAGAAAAGCGCCTCAAGAACCTGTTGTATCTAAGTCACTACTTTAAGATTTTACAGGTAGGGCTACTCAAGATTACATCCCATTTTAAAAGCAAGGAATCTGAAGCCCAGAAAGACTAACCTTAAACCACAACGTTTTTCAAGTGAAGACAAAGTGGGAGTTGGACTAGGTAGTTATTTATTGCAGATCTCTTTTCGACATGCCTCCCCATCACCCTAGATCTAGAGCTCAGAAGAAAATCAAAGTCAAAGGAGACACAACTTAATTGTAGAAAGGTAAGTTCTGCTGCCTGTCACTGAAGTGGTAAGTCAGCTGTGCTTTGCCCAGCCCACTCACCTGGACCAGGGTTAGGGAAATCCATTCACCTCAGCTTGTTTGCAGGGTCGTAGCAACGTAGAGACCATAGCAAAGCACTGGAAGAGCACTCTGAAGGCTTGCCGTTAAAGGAAAAGGTAAGAAAAGCTAACTCCAATAGTTGGTCCACCACTGACGGGCTGGTCTGAATTTCCACCAAGCCATGAAACAGTAAAGGAGGAAAATATCCTCAAGAGCTTACTCCATTTCACAGATCTTTACCAGCCAAGTTCCAACCTTTATACCCCAGTCTCTCTGAGAAGACTCTTCAGCCATACCTCCTAGCCATTCCTCTGCCCCACCAACTTTCCCCACCTTGGTAAACTGCTGGTTGCTGCCCCTTCATTCGATGGTCCTTTACAACTGAGATTCACTCTGGCCTCACCCCGAGATACCGACTTGTGAATGCTCTTAACAATGTATCCCACCACCCTGGCAGCAAAGCCACCCAACCTGTGCTCTAGTTCAGCCCCAGAGCCCAGGCTGTATAGAGCCCTGGATAGAAAGGGAGCTGTTTCTCAGCAGCCATTCAATGGCATTTGACAAATTATTGGTTCATTTTTACTCAACAAGTATTTATTATAAATATTCTATGTGCAAGAATTGTGCTAGGGACAGGTAAGGATACAAAGAAAGTGAAAATAAAAATCCATTATCTTCATTAAGTTTAATAATTTATTAGAATTGGGGACGGGTTAGGGCAAGACAGTCCTAATAGATGATGAAACACGTTGGACTTCATGATCCATTTAAAGTGCTGTAGCTGTCCAGAGGAGAAAGAGAAATATCGAATTAGGGGGATTAGAAGAATCTCTGTGAAAGAGTTTACATTAAATAAACGTTAGAAAGGCTCTAAGAAAAGGACCTTGTAAGAGAAAAGAGAGCCCTGAGAGCGTGCACAGAGAACGCGCTGGGAGTGTAAGTAGATTTGGGCAAGGGCCAGTGCGGCCGGAGAAAACGGGGAGGAAATGGGATTCTGGAAAGAGGTGGAGGACTGGTGGAAATCCACATGGCTCCCTGAAATGCCAAGGAAGGGGGTAAATGAGACTGGCCTTCCTAAGCAAAGGGGGTGCTGTATTCTGACACACCAAGCGCTGAGCAATATTTAAGTCATAACGTTTCCACTGGACAAGCTCGTGTTGGATGGAGCTCCCTGGTCCTGACAGATGCGCTTCAGAAACGTTTTCCTGGAACACCCCTACACATCCCACATCGCAGTTCATTAAGCTCTTTCTCTCAGTTCCAAGACATCATAAAACTTCCTCCTCTTCTTCCAAACCTTGATTCATTTCCTGGAAGAGAGGCTGTAAGTTCACATTTGACTCTCTGTCAGAGTTCAGCCCCTGTACTCCGAAGGCCTCCAGAACTCCCATCTCCACCCTACCAGATACTTCTGCTCATTCTCTGTGTTAAACTGGGGTTGTTAAAAATTGGTCATGCCACGATGCTGGCATATTTTCATCCCCATGATGCTGCCTGTCTTAGTGGTGAGGTCTGCTTTGTAGGGTTTTACGGACAACAGGGTTCAATTCCACTGCTTAGCTGGAGACAGAGCTCAGGAAAAACAGCAAGGCCCAGCCCAGGAGACTATTAGCTATGTAATAGATGCTTTTTATGGTAAAACCTAAAACCGTCACAGAAACGTAAACTCAGGCAACAAACTCTTTTGAGAAATAGCTCAGGAGTGACCTAAGACGTGGTACCCAGTGACAGATTGACTTACTCAATTTGCTGTAATTTCCCTGACCTTTGCAAGTGATGACACTCTGGATAACATAGGAATTTGCCGCTTCCTTAGAAACCTGTTCTGCAAAGACTAGACATCTCCGTAAGACACTTACCAGTTGCTTTCTCTAGGCTGATGAGAACAACATTCTGAGAACAAGGATGAAGTTGCTGAAGAGACCTGGCCCTCCTGTTCATGTGTCCATTTCCATAGAAGGTGTGACTGTGTCTGTAGTAGATAAGGAACCTTATGATTAAAGTTCAACTGATTTCAAAAAAGAAATCTCCACTGACTTAAAATTCACCATCTTTTAGAAAGGCTGAAGTATGTCCTCCCCCAAATTTATACATTGAAGTCAGAACCTCCAGCACCTTCAAATATAACTTTTTATGGAGACAGAATCTTCAGAGATAATTAAGATTTTAAAAAAAAAAGATCTTTAAGGTGGACAATAATCCAATGTGACTGGTGTTCTTATAAGAAGTGGAAATTTGCACACAGACACACACAGAGTAAAGACCATGTAAGGACATATGCAGAAGATGACCATGTACAAGCCAGGGAGAGGGCCTCGGGGGAAAGCCACCAGGCTAACACCCTCATTTGGGACTTTTAGGCTTCAGTGCTATGAGAAAATTACTTTCTGTTGTGCAAACCAGTCTGTGGTATTTTTATGGCAGTCCAAGTAAACTAACATAGGAATAGAACTGAGGTATACTTTTATTTATTTATTTATTTATTTTGGCCAGGGCTGGGTTTGAACCCGCCACCTCTGGCATATGGGGCTGGTGTCCTACTCCTCTGAGCCACAGGCACCGCCCTGAGGTATACTTTTATATCATCTGTAAGGAGGAAAGGTTTTACTCAGTAAGTAACCTTCATTAGAGGGTTCCTCCTTTTCTATTCCTACAAATTATTATTATTTTTTTTTTTTTTGAGACAGAGTCTCACTATGTCACCCTGGATAGAGTGCCATGGCGTCACAGGTCACAGCAACCTTAAACTCTTAGGCTTAAGAGTTTCTCTTGCCTCAGCCTCCCAAGTAGCTAGGACTATAGGTGCCTACCACAACACCTGGCTATTTTGTTGTGGTAGTTGTCATTGTTGTTTGGCAGGCCCATGCCGTGTTCAAACACCATCTCTGGTGTATGTGGCTGACCCCTATAGCCACTGAGCTACAGGCGATCTTATTCCTACCAATTATTATCTTTTACATACACTTTTTCTTCCCACCGAATTAACTGATCTGATTGTTAGTAGAAGGTGTTAGGATGAATTAAAAGACAGAATGACTTAGGTGTGAAAGTAACAGAAAAACTAAAAGAGGTTCTAAATGTTTTCATAGAATGGAGAAGTGGTGTGGGTTTATAGGAATTTGGCTTGATTTTCACCATCTTTAAGAAATCAGAATGCTAAAGAGGTAATGACAAAAATATGCATATAGAAATATGGCAGCAGCAGGAAGATTTTAAGGGATTTAGGGAATATGCATGAAGGCATATGCGTATTCTTTTACCTGTAATTGCACAGATAAAACTGACTACACATCAAGTGGGCATTTTCTTTTCACTAAACATTTCTTTACACCTCAAGCAATTTGCCTTTATTTACACAGATCAAGGTCAGACATTAGACCATTGTCAGGTATTATTTTAACGCATACACACGCACATGTGTCCATAAATGCAAACAGAATGCACCAGAAAGAGGGGTTTTGTCATTCCCAGTTAGGCTATTTGTGTGGTCTCATGATGAACTTGAGGACAGCTGTAATAGGTCTACCTCTCCTCAACCGCAAGAACTCACAAGGACCAGACATGTCAAGTGCATCCAGTGCAACTCAGATATACTTTGTATGAACCATTCAGCTGTCAGCACATGGCCTGTTTAGTTTCTTGTTGAAGAGCCCTAAACTCCAGGCTTTGCACACTGCAGTTTTTTTTGTTAGGTCTATGCCAAAATCACTCAATTAACATACCAAAGCAAACACATCTGAGTGAGTCATCCCTTCAGTTGTGCTTGCATTGCAACCCACCAGCTATGTGTTCCTCCAACATTGTCATCCTTGTAAGGTGTGGTCCCACTCCTACTCTCTGTCCCCCCTCCCGGGCCCTTACACCCTGCACTCCCAAACTCCCAATTATCTGCAGTCTCCCCTGTGTCTTCAGACTCTCTTTTTGAACCTCCTCTCTCTACTTTTACTGTCCCTAGTTTTCCCCTGAGATACCATTTCTCAGGAAGTTGCCCATTTCCTCTCAACCTTGTTAAACAAGACAAGATACACAAAATGTTCAGCACACAGTTTGGTACCCAGTTAGGCCTCTGGAAACAGTAACTATTAATATTCCATCACTACAGTTATCATTGTTATTCCTCAGCTCTTGCCCTATCCACTCCCCTCAATTTTTTCTGGACCATCACTCCTCCACCTTTTGGTGACGACTCTTGTACCTTTGGGGCACAGGCTACCTGGACACATCACCCTGGACTACAACCTGGAACTGTCAACAGGGCCTCTGGATCACAGACACTCTGTGTTCATCCTCCCCACCAGCCCTGCTTCCTTCACTTCCCTCCTTTCTCTCGCAATTTAGATTTCACAGTACAGCAGTTCCATCCCACTCTTTGCAAAACTCTAAACTCCCCCCTTTTTCTTTTTTGTTTTTTTGGCCAGGGCCAGGTTTGAACCTGCCACCTCTGGTATATGGGGCCAGTGCCCCACTCTTTTGAGCCACAAGCACCGTCCTATCCTTTTTTTTTTTCCTTTTTCTTCACCTGCCCAAACACATTGCACCCTTGAATGATAGCAATTCTGCCTTCTCTGTGCCAAAACCTGTGCCAAGGTAAGCCCTGGATTCGACTTGCTCATGTTTATATAGGACTTTTCCTTTTTGCATCTTTTAAGAGAAATTATCCCAAAGTTTTCTTTCCGTGATATTACACAAGTCGGTAAGTATGTACAGAGGGGTCTGAGTTCACCTAAACTCTGACTACAGCAGGCGCTGCTTGTAGAAGACGCTGGCCTGGATACGGTTTTCTCGAAGCCTTCACTTTTGGCTGCAGGTCTGTAAAATAAATGGGGAAGAATCTCACCCTTTTATGCTGTTGACAAGTTCTAGCATGAGAATTAACCTATTCCTTAAAAATTAGATAATAGTGTTCATTGGTTGTGATGTGGAGTTGTGGCCTTTGATAATCAGAGTCACTGAGAAATGGAAGTTGTTTAACTTGGCCCAGACTCAGTGAGAGAAGCAGGAAGGAACCTTTGACTTTAATCAGTTGTTTGAGTTCTGGATTATTCTTCAGCCATTTACTATCACTCCAGAAAACATCCTCTGAGCCTTTGATATTGAAATGGCTAGTTGGAGACTTTAAATGAAAATAATTATTTAAGAGATTGCTGAATGACTTACTTGAGGAAAGAATTCCACCTCTCTTCCCTCGAGACTACAGCATAGAAACCTTACCTTGAGTTTCCACCTGGCCAGACTACCTGACAGATTTCAGACTTGCCAGCCCCCACAGTCATGGGGGCCAATGTCTTAAAATAAATTATCTCTTTCTCTCTCTGTACATACACACACACTCCACACACACATCTCCTTTTGGCTCTGTTGTATAGAACCCTGACTGATACACACATCCCAAGGTTTGTTACATTTATAACTGTGCCTTCCCTTTCCAGGGACCATGGTCTGTCATTTTTTTCCTTTGATGTCACAGGCAACACAAACCATCATTCAGGGCCTAAAGTTTTATGAGCACTCAGGAATACCTAAATTCTCAGATGCTTTCAAACAGTAAGCTTGAGCAGTTTGGGAGAATATTTTTTAAAAAGTAATAAGACCTCAATGAATATTCACAAAATATAAACTTAAATATAAAATCAGATACAAAATCTATAAATACCTGGCACATCATGTCGAGTGTACTCTTAGTTCTATTTTTTTTAGCTTCATCCCTATTAGGTATGACTCTAATTTTGATTTGTGTGTGTGTCAAAAAGAAAATTACAAAAAATAAATCAAAAGAAAAAACAAGGGCATTGTTAATTTCTTTGAGGTAAGATTTTACCTGATTTTTTTCATACAGAAAGTTTCATCTAACTTTTTTTTTTACAGTAAGCATATACAGCTCTTAAAATAGAAAAAAAAATGCTGAAGACAGGAACACTTGTTTTTGTAATATACAAGTAAAATAGAGTTAGAAAATTTGGGTAATGTCAATGAAAGTAAAAGAATGCTGAAAAATATTAAGAAGTTGAGGGGTATAGGAATAGAAGTTGAGTCCCCTAACACCACAAATACAATTGACCCTTGAAGAATGCAGTGTTTTGGAGTGACAACCCTGATGTAGTCATAATGCAACTTATAACTTTTGAAATTTAACTAGTAACTCACTATTGACCAGAGACTTTACCAATAACATAGTTAATTAACAACTATTTTGAATTTTATATGTACTGCATACTGTATTCTTACAATAAAGTAAGCTAGAGAATAGAAAATATTATTAATAAAATCATAAGGGAGAGAAAATATATTTACTAGTCATTACATGCATGTGGATCATCAAAAGGTCTTCAGCCTCATTGTCATCACATTGAACAGGCTGGGAGGAGGAAGAGGAAGGGTTGCTCGTGCTATCTTAAGGATGTCGAAGTGGAAGAAAATCCATGTATAAGTGAACCTGAGCAGCTCAAATCTGTGTTGTTCAAGGAACCATCATATGTGTGCAACAGACAAAGGGAGGCCAGGGGTTAGAGATACAAAGATTAATCATCAAAAAATGGGAGGAAACAGAAGATTCAGCTTCCTGGTACAGCCAAGTCCAATGGAAGATGACACTCTATTAAAATGCAAAGCTGTTAATTGCGGTCCAGGGCCCTGGAGTCTAGTACTGTCAGCTCACTGGCCTGGAATGAAGGTGCTCTAAAGGAAATGGAAGGATGAAGCCGGAGTGGCTGGACAAGAAAAAAGGACTTGGGAAGAAAATGTTATCCCAAGAAACTGAATGATAAGGGAACTAGGAAAAGAAACTCAACTCTGACACTTTTCTTTTTTCTTTAAAGAAATAGATGTCCATAAGTTAAATTGAAAATATTCAACCTGAAAAATATAACAACAAAAGATGAGAGAGAGATTAAGAAATATTTTCAACATTGAAAAACTTTATTAATCAAATATTGCCCAGGAAAAGAAATCCTTCTGGATAAAAATCTTTTCCCCAAATCATGCAACAGCTTTATGAGTTCTTCAGAAGAAAGGCAACCTGGAAATTCAAGTTATTTTTAACACTTTTGTTGAAAAAGCCATTTTTCTCCCCTTAGGCTGAATTCTTTGATGCAAGTTCAATAGCTTTGGGGTGAATCTGAATGCAGTGTTCAGAGCAGTGAGAAAAATCATGCAGTGTCAAGATCCCAAGCTTCCGCTAAGAAATTTTTTGAAAATAAGTGTTGAAGATGCTTAGAGCTCCTCTGAGTTCTTATCCGGCTCTCTTGTGAGGTGCGGCTTTGAAAGAACTTGGTAGTTTAGAATAACATTTTCCAATGATTGCATACTGTCAGATTCTAAAATGTCAGGTAGCAACATAACAACAATAAAAAGCAAAATACATTCATTTTTAGCTCATTGTGGACAAAATGCATAGATACAGTTTCCAATCTCAGGGGAAATGGGCAGATCTGACTGTGCCACTCAAGTTACCTTGTTGATTGAGCCTAATAAACAATACCATTGCCACTGCCATAGGTGATTAGGAAGGGAAATGATGTTATCAGCCATTGCAGACATCTGTCAAAGTTTTTTACCAAGTGCAGGGAGTAAGAAATGGATAACAACTGAAACGATATAACAAAAGTCTTCTCCAAACCCGGAGACCTGAGCTGATCTGTGTAAGCTATACCATTCTAAAAATAAGAAAAATAAATGTATAGTTTTTGGAATTTGGGCAATTTGTGGATTGTTTCTAGTATTTTTCTGCTGCTTTATAACACAATTGACATGTCTTTAAAATGTCACCTGTATACTAAAAGCATTCATTTAATAACAATACCATGTTTTTTATATACCTGGCATCATAATTCAGAAGTTTTCTCTCACCACAACCTTTCAAAATAGGAGATTGTTTCTATCCCCATTTTGCAGATGAGAAAACCAAGTCACAAAAGGTTATCTTGCCTAAGTTTGCACAACTATGCAGTGACAGAACTGGGAATTAAGCCACTAATCCAGCTAAAAATTAAGGCCTTGGAACCACTTCATCACATCACAGCTTATATCTTCCTTGAGCACCCACTAAGGATGTGACACTTTGATAGTCTCTGTGGCTGGTGTAATGTTTGAGACAGCATTTTGAAATTAAGTATGTTTCTACTTTGCAAAAGTGCTATGAACACATATGCTTAGCAATTTGCCACATGACCTTTGGTTCCATCTGTACTGAAAATCTACAAAAGAGTGAAAACAGCTCAGTGGCAGAGAAGAGGTGAAAATACTCAGTCATCCCTGGGATAAATACCTGGATCCGCTGGAACAAACAAAGGGCTCTGTGACAGCTGTCTGGGCTGGAGGCACAGCCTGCTCCAAGTCTGTCCAGAATGGCAATCAGGGAGCTTCCCACGCCTCCATGTTTAACCTACGCCTCCATCTCCAAGAGAAAAGCACCAGGAAATTGGCTATTAACTCTGGGTTCCTTTGGATTACCTTTTGCTACAACTGAAGTCTAATGAGAATAACAGCAATAATAACACACATATGTTGCTTAGTACTGTCCTATACAGCACTGATTTGGATAAGACGCTTGTAATAGAGACATTTTTATTAAAGCTCTAGATAGGCATATAAATCCACTCTAGTAAGGAAGACTACAATCATTACAGAAAGGTATATGCAATAACCAATATCCAACCTTTTGGACCTAAAAGAATGTTTTCTTATATAGAATGAGTGCAGTAAAACAAGTCCTATCCTGAGCTCTGTGCTGTTGAACCAATATCTCAGAGGGCGTTTTACTCAGCTAGAATGAAGTTGAGCTCTCTGTGGTCACTACTATTACAGCATTTTCTGGGGGTTAATGTTGACTCACAAAGTAACCACAAAGAGTACATAAGCCACGGTGCCACTGGGCTGCCGAGCATGGAAGAGGCGAAGGTGGAGGGTGAAGTACAACTGGGTTGCTGGCGGCTTTGCACGGGATTGTCAAGGAAGCGCAGGGAGAAAGTCAGCTGCTGAGTAGGGGGTGGTGCAAGACAGATGAGCGTGGTGAGCATCACCACTGCTCAGGGAAAACGAAGTAAAAACAAAAGAGATGCACGGCACACAGCTTGACAAGACTGAATGACTGTCGCGCCCGCCTCCTCTCAGGGGTTACCGTCTGACAGCGTGGGCTTGCAGAAAGCATCCTCAAAGATAATCAGATATTCATAAAATAATAATGATAGGCCAACCCTTCCTGAGGACTGAGGAGCATAAGATGAAAGGGGTTTGGCAGTGTACCTAGAGACGAGACCAGGAGAAGTTCAGGCCAACTTTAATGAAAGGGGAATGAGAACCACCTGGGCAAAGAAGGCAGCTGCACGGAGAGTGGTTTGGGGCTTGTTTTTATACTGGGCATAGGGGGAGGGAGAATCCAGGTTGCTGGAAGATTTTGGTGGGCTAGGGTCTTTCCAGCAAAACTCCTGGGGTGGGGCCAGGTAGGCCTTTTGTTCTGGGAGGGGAATGGAGGGGAGGGACGGGTTTAGGCACCTAACACAAGGCTCTGTGCTCAATGCTTTGCACATGTGATTTGTCAGAATTCTCCAGACCAGCAGAGCCAGTAGGAGATAGATAGATAGATAGATAGATAGATAGATAGATAGATAGATAGATAGATAGATAGATACCAGGAGTTTTATTTTAAGGAACTGACCTGTGTAATTTCCAGGCTGGAAAGTTCAAAATCCATGTGGCAGGCCAGCAGGCCAGAAACACTCCAGCAGGAGCTGGTGCTGCCATCTTGAAGCAGAATTTCTTGTTCCTCCAGAAACCTCAGTTTTCCTTTCAGGTTTAACTGACTGAATGAGTCCAACTCAAGTTAAAGAAGACAGTCTCCTTTACTTGAAGTAGACTAGTTATAGATGTTAACCATTTCTACAAAATACCTTCAGAGCAACACCTAGATTAGTGTTTAATTGAAGAACTGAATACCATGGCTTAGCCAAATGGTCAAGAAAAATTAACCAGTGCCAAGTATTTGCTCATTTTTTCATCATGAAAAATCCAAAGGATATAGTATCATCTTATCCTCCTGTTACAAACAAAGAAATAGAATCTCAAGTAGGTAAAGAACTTGCTAAAGTTCACTCCTATTATAAGGGATGAAGGCAAGCTTTGGAACCAATTTGACTCCAGGAGTCCATGAATTAAATTACTGGGATCTTCTGTCTCAACAACTAGCAAGGATTTTCTGATAAAAATGTTCTCATTTGAGAGTTCAAAAGCTGGGAAACATTAAAGCCAAGAGAAGGTCAGCATTAACTCTTGAACATCAACCTGCCTGCTTTGTGCTGTGATAAGAGTTCAGCACTTGGCCTGGATCACCAGCCTCCTTCCCGTCCATGCCCCTTCCTCATCCTTCAGACAACGCAGGCAAGTGAGTACTTAGCAAATCAGTCACTGTATAAATTCAGGGAGCGTTATCATATAGTGAACACAGACAGTACAGCTTGTATGAAAAAAAATCAAATCAAATTAGATTACATCTTTGAAGTATGAAAGATTTCAGAGGGATAAATGAAAAAGATATTCATTCTGCCACTCAGAATAGATTCCTTCCGAAGTTCCAAGTTAGTGAGAACAGCAGCATTAGCAGCAGCTGGGAAAGCTGCCCGCCACCCCAAGCTGTGATAAAACGGACATAGAATGGCCTGGGGACAAGGGGTTCCAGAGAAAGGCAGATAAGTTAGCAGCCTCCAAGTGGAGGTTTTTCCAGGTTCTTGGTGATCACAGGGAAAAAAGAATTTCCGGATGCACCAAGTAAGGCAAGCAAGCAACAGCTTTTTTAAAATGTGAAAGTGAAGGTACTGAAGAGAGAGAGAGAGAAGGCTTGAAAAGATCAGCTGCCCTGGGAAGCAGTGGTTTGGGGTCTTTTGAAGTCTTACTAATTGGGAGGAGGAATAGTCTAGGATGAAAGTTTGGATTTTACTAAGAATTTGGGTTATAATTCTGAGAATTGGGTTCCCTCCCATTTCTATACTTTATAAAGGGTCCTGGAACTATCATGGGGATATCAAGGGTAGAAAATTTTTAAAACAGTAATGTAAATAATACTGTAATTAGCCAAAGTCCCTATTAGGTGACAGAGACAGCTGACAAGCAGGTTGTAGCTGATTCTGGCCTGCAGTTACCAGCCCCCTTAGGTAGTTTCTGCCTGAGGGTTCTTTACTTTAACAGCTGCACCCTGCATCTGATCTCAGCCCTGTCCCCTAGTCTTGCACACTAACAGATTGGCAGTTAATTAGGGTGGGATTTTACTGTTGCCAGAGGACTCTCCCTCACCTCCCAAACAAATGCATCTCTCCTACTACCTCTCTCCTTTTCTCAGACTCTACAGTTACATTTCCAAAAACATGTCATTATTCCTAAAGCTCTCATCTCTGATTATAGAATTTTTAGCAGAAGACCTTCAGGCAATGAATCTCTGAGTCTCCCTCAGATTCCTATGTTGAAATCTTAATCCAAATTCCATGGAATTTGGAGGCAGGGTCCTTGGAAGGTAATTAAGTCAGGAGAGTAGAGCCCTCATGAATGGGATTAGTGCCCCCACAAAAGAGACTCCAGAGAGCTCTCCTGTCCTCTTTCTGCTATGTGAGGATACAGTAAGAAGGCAGCTGCCTGCAAGTCAGTAAGGGAGCCCTCATCAGAACTGACCAGGCTGGCACTCTCATCTCAGGCTCCAAAACTGTGAGAAACAAATTTCTGTTGTTTATAAGCCACCCAGTTTATATTATTTTGTTATATGAACCTGACCTGACCAAGACAATCTTGTTCCCAGCTTAGGAGAAAAAAATAGAGCTCAACAGAGATAACCTTTCTCTGCCTTTATGCTATCCCCAAACATAGATCTGTACCAATCCTCCCAGGCTTTCTCTGTAAGATGTCCTTTGTCCTGTGCTCTGGACTCTGGACACCACCATCATACAGCAGCGCTAGAACTGGCTCCATCAGTCATCACTTTTCTCTCCCTCCTTTACATTTTTAATCTCTTCAGTTTTTCCTTCCCACCTGCCTACAACTATAATAAATGTTTTCACCACATTAAAAAATACCTTAATTCTAGATTATTGCAATACATGTAAGTACAATAAATGTTTTAGAAATGGCATTGTTTGATCAGAACAGACAGGATCTAAACCAGGCATGGTGGCTCACACTTGTAATCTTCGTACCTGGGAGTCGGAGGTGGGTGGATTGCTGGAGATCAGTAGTTTGAGACTGACCTGAACAAGAGTGAGACCATCTATATTAAAAATAGTAAAACTATGGGTAATGTAGTCGCAGCTACTCCAGAGGCTGAGGCAAAAGGATAGCTTAAGCCCAGGAGTTTGAATTTGCTATGATGCCATGGCACTCTAGCCTGGGGCAACAGAATGAGACTCTGAAGAAAAAAAATTCCAAGACACACATCTTAAATATAAGGGTATAGAAAGATTGAAAGTAAAAATATAGAAAAAGATATTCCTTCCAAACCCTAGGCAAAAGGTACTGAATATCAGATAAAGAAAAGTTTAAGACAAGAAATATTACTGGAGATAAAAAGGAAATTTCATAGCATAAAAATTTCAACTTCTCCAGAAGATATTTAAATTTTAAATTTGTATATGTTTAAATATGCAATTCAAATGTGTACATTCTTCTAAATGTAGACAGCAAAAATTAATAAAAGGAAAAATACAGAGGGTGCTAAAAAAAAGTATACACATTTTAAGAAAGGTAGAAACTGTATTAAAATTGTAATAATATATGTTGATAACAAAAGATCAGTACAAGTCCCATCTGACTTCCGCAGTTTCAAGAGGTGCTCAAAGTGGCCACCCTCAGCATCCAGACACTTCTGATTACAGTGAACTAGTGAACTACTGCTTGAGCGACACTGACCAAAGTGTCCCTTCGTATTGCTGCACGTGCCATTTCAGTTTTTTCCCAAAGTACCACCAGTGTAGGCATTTTTCTATGGTATACCACATCCTGTAAGATCCCCCACAGGGAGCAGTCAAGGCTGTTACGTCAGAAGAATGTGGGGAAACATACCTTTTCATCTTGTCTGTCCTAGATATTTTCCTGGAAAGTTCTCATCAAGGTCAGTTCTCACATCTCAGTGCATGTAGTAACATTGAGATGCAAACTTTCCATTTTGTGGTTCTAAGTACACATTGCATGCGTGTTCTGCTGACTCCTATCCTATGTGCACACTGGTTGGTAGACTTCTGTGGTAAACAAGTGTGTGAACTGTTCCAGCTCCACAGCAGGAGAAGCAGGACTCATTGCTGGGCGAGGCCTCCTGGATCCTCCCTTGTGTGTGTCATACACAGCACCGTGCATCTCACACTCATCAGGAATATGTGCACTTGTGAGGTGTGCTGGAGGTTCTGTTGCATACCCACACCTCCGTTGTCATTGTACTTCCATGATGTTCTCAAATTTCAAACACCACTTCAGAATGGTCTGAAATGACAACTGTGCTTCTGCCATTTTCTTTGACTGCCCTGCTTGTCACATGGTGACACTAGCAATCTTTTGATTAATACCATCTTTTCAGCAAATGTCATACTACGCATTGCTACCATAGTTCAATTCAACACTGAAAAGTAACACATACATAACATCTCTGGTATATGTCAATAATGGGCTGTGGGCTTTAACATACCTCTATCACTAACTTTCAGAACAAGCAGAAATCTCCTCACAAAAATAGTATGATCATAGTCTATCAATGTGATCTAAATGACATATTAATAAACTGAGCTATTAATTAAATATTGAAATGCACTATAACAACTCCTGGAAATATTCAACCAAAATAGCGCACATTGCATTTATAAGAATGTGTATAGCAGCATTCTTTGTAATTTTCAAAAACTGGAAACAACTCAGTCAGCAGACTAAATAAATGAATTGTGCTATTTAAAAAAACAAACTTGCTTCAACTCTGATTCCCTCTCAAGCTACTGAACCTTTTCCTTATTTACATTCCTATTTGCCAGTTTTAAGTAAAAAAAAAAAAAAATTCAAAAAAAAAATTTTTTTTGAGACAGAGTCTCACTTTATTGCCCTGGGTAGAGTGCCATGGCCTCACCCTAGCTCACAGCAACCTCAAACTCCTAGGCTCAAGCAATCCTCTTGCTTTAGTCTCTTAAGTAGCTGGGACTACAGACACCCACCCACCATGATGAGCAGCTAGGTTCTTTTTTTCTATTTTTAGTAGAGACAGGGGTCTCACTCTTGCTCAGGCTGGTCTTGAACTCATGAGCTCAAGCAATCCACACAACTCAACCTCCCAGAGTGCTAGGATTATAGGTATGCGCCACCAAACCTGGCCTAAATAAAAAAATGTTTAAAGAAAAATATTAGCTCTACTTCCTCATCTCCATTACACTGCTCAATCCTTAGCAATATTTTCAGCCCTATCTTGCCACAGAAAATTTTCCAGTCTAGGCAGCAGTTACAAAATTCTATTATGTTTCTTATTCCTATTCTACTTGGTTGGCCTCTCTGTATCAGATGACCACTCCCTTCAATCCAAAAATCTCTTCTATCCTCTCAGTTCTCTTTCTGTTGCTAAAATCTTTTCTTTCAGTGTCTTCCAAAGCCTTTGTTTTGTCATTTCAAGGTTGAGGGGTGTCCTATGGCCTTGTCTGTGTCATGCTGGGTGATGATATTTAGTCCCATGGCTTCAGCGCTATGTTTGTGCTGAGGCAGAAGGCATATCAATTTGATGAGCTTGGATTTTGAAGCCAGACAGACATGCAGCTCTGCAAATCAAGGTCTCTAACTCCAAGCTTTCTCCTGAGCTCTAATCAGGGGGGCAGTAAAAATAAACTTGACCCAGGTTATAACTGTGTCATGAGTCAATTTTGCATCCCTCCATATCAACAAGTTGTTGAAAACCCCTAGCCTATTCTCACAATAACAGACCCAGTTTATACACTTCTTAGATCTGACTGGCCATGATTCTCTGCTTAGTCCTACGGGTGACTCTCCAGGAAAATTACTTGGCACCAATGACATTCTTGTTGGCACAGAAGGAAGATGTCCTTCTTTGCTGGAGGGAGGCTCCTGAGCTCTGTGCCTAACTGCTCCTGATGTCCTGTGTTGCTCAAGAAAGCACCAGGATATACCTCACTTCACATCTTTGGCCTCATATTGCACAGCCCTCACCTCTCTCCTTGAGCTTTCCTATCACTAATAAGGTGCAGAGCCTGGGGGATTCTTTTTTTTTTTTGAGACAGAGTCTCACTTTGTCACCCCAGGTAGAGTGCCATGACATCATAGCTTATAGCAACCTCAAACTCCTAGGCTCAAGCGATTCTCTTGCTTCAGCCTCCTGAGTAGCTGAGACTATAGGAACCCACCACCAACACCTGGCTATTTTTTGGAGATGAGATCTCTCTCTGGCTCAGACTGGTCTTGAACTCCTGAGCTCAAGCAATCCACCACCTCAGCTTCCCAAAGTGCTAGGATTAGAGGCGTGAGCCACCTTGACAGGCTTAGCCTGGGGTCTCCCTAAGTTCACCTATCCATTCAACCCATGGGCTTTCCAAGAGGGGTCTGTGAGGTCACAGGTTGCAGAGAGGTAGCTATAAAATGTCTCTGGCTCCTGCCCTCTCACTGCATCAATGCCACTGCTCTTGGAGCAAAAGAAATGTGGGTGAGTTAGCAATCCATTGTTAAAGGAGGAGGCTGTGGCCAGTGAACAGAAAGGAGACAGAAAGTAACCAACAGATAGAGTCTTACCCTCTCTGAGAGACTTTTTCCAGCCTCTGTGTTTCCATATACCCTCTTCAGAGGATGTCCTGCATGACTGGGGAACCACTATGTTTTCCAGTCAAGTCTGGACAGCTTGGAAATGCACCACTGTACTCACTTCCTCTCTTCCTCTCCCTCATATACCAGGTTTCTCCACTTTGGCTTCCCTGAAGGGCTCCCTCAACAAAGCTTTAGAACATAGATTTTTACTTACTCTGTTTGCTAGAGAAATCATTCATCATGAAAAAGAAAGGAGAATCAAAACAGGGAATAAATTGATACCCAGCTGAGCAACCAGTGCTTTTGCTAAGTATCTTATATCTGTTATCTCTTTAATCCTCAGGGAAAACTATACTAGTAACTCCACTGAGTTACTAATGCCTTACTGAGCCTCTGCTCCCCACTGTAACAGGGGAAAATCACAGGCTCAGTAAGGCTATTAATAACTCAGTGGAGAGGATAGAGCTGGAGTGCAGAGCTAAGAAGCTGACTCCAGTGAGACTGTCTTGCTTCAAAACCAGCATTCTTCCCACTGTTCTTTGGTGTTTCTAGTATCAGGACACTGGAGCTTAGGGATTCCATGAAGTTTCCATGTGGTAATTCACTGGTGGAATTTTTAGAAGCTTTAGGATGATTCAGAGAAGAACATTTTAAATATCCAAGCAGAGCATGATGAGGAAGTCTTAAAATGGCAAGGTGCGTGATCAGTTAAAACAGATGGCTAAACTGCCATTATTATTTGACATTTAGATATCACTTCATATAATTGTTCCTAAATGGAATCACATTGATGAGCCAACTGAAGGTCATGAAAGTTGCTCTTATAAGGATGAGAGCATGAAGGGTTAGAAGAGACAGAGACAGCCAGGAGGAGAAATGGGAGGCCACCCCAGTGCTCCATCTGTAGCATGAAGTCACTTGGCCACCTGGACCTTTTGCTCATCTGCACCATCCAGATCTGCTGTTCTCCTCAAAGATCTTTGGGAACAAAAAGTACAAAGTGTTAGCTAGAAAATCAATCTTGAAATAAAGTAGAGGGGTCCTGACTGCCAGAGACTAAAATAGGAAGGATTTCCTCATACTGCACAGAGTGTAACTGGCAGGGTTAGATGTGCGTCCAGAGGTTTGGGCCAGAGTTGCACTTTGAAAAATTGGAAAAAGACTGAATTTGACCCTATTACACTATTCAGCTAGCATTTCTTCAGGCCTTAAATTATAGCATGATCTGTGACCCTCCTGTGGAAGGAGGGAAAAATTTTTTGTGTGCAATCAGAAAGTCAGACTATTTGTCAGTCTAATCATTTCCTCTTGGTCAGTGCTGGAATATTAGCCCCTTTAAGATGGTTATAATTTATAAAAACATAACTACAAAAACAGGTGGGTTTGTGTATTGATGGAGAAAGCATTAATATCACCTGTCTGATATAGAAACAGGCGTTTTCATTTGAACTTGGTAAGTGTCCCAGAGGCCTCCAGAAATTGTGTTTTGCCACAGTACAGATGAGTTCTCTGAGCATCATTGCTACCAGAGCCTGTTTTCAAAGAGGCCTTTTCATTGTCTTCATTCTCCTTGCATGCTGATCAACTGCATAGCTGTAATGCAAAAAACCTCCCCCCAAAGAATTGATACTTATCTCTTAAAACATGAAACTCTCACCCCCTCAACCTACTCTCTGATGAAAACCTGTTCAAAGATCTTAAAACAGACTCAATTGTCTAGAATTTGAATACAAATCCCTTGCAGATCTTATTAAAATGAACATTTTGATTCAGTGGGTTTGAGTGGGGCTTGAGATTTTGCATATCTAAAAAGCCCCTACGCTGTTGGCCTACTAACCACACCTCAAGTAGCAAGGGCTTAAAAGACCATTTCTTGTGTTTTTGTTTTTGTTTTTTACTTTGTTTTTGAAAATTATTTTGTCCTTTGAAATATTTTCCCCTTGCAACTGCCTCAATGTTTCATTAAAGCTGTTCTAGGAACCACTGCAGACATTTTGAAGCAAATGGAGCTAAAGTTAGAAACTGTGAAGACATCATGTTTTAGCTGTTTTCTTGGGCCATGTTTCTTAGCTGTTGGCACAAATACAAACTAAATGCTGACCTAAAGGCTTACTATCAAAATTAGATATAAAAATGGATTTTACCAATACTACTTAACTAAATATGTTTGTCCATGAGACTACCAGGCTTATTTTATTTGTTCATAAATTGGTTATTTCCATTGGGTAGTTTGAATGATTGTATGTAGTAAGAAAATATAAATGTTAAAGCACATAAACATAAGCAATTTAACTGTGCATCTAAATTCCATATTTGATTGAACAGAAGTAATACTTGCTTGCCATTCTGCCTCTATTTCAGGTTTTCATTTTCTGCTTGGAGAATTTAGTCATCTTAATGTCCAAAGAAACTACCAGAGAAAATGCAAGTGGTCCAAAACAGGGTATTTTTCCAAATGTTTTAGAAATGCTTAATATATTTTTGTTTTGTTTTTACCCAAGAAGCATAATACATATTATCTTATATAGAAAAACACATTATTGGAAGAAAAATAAATGTAAGCATAGTGATTATATATAAAGTATGTTAATTCTTGGATTTATCCTATATGTTTACTTTTGAAAACTGCCTACCCTAATAAAATCTTTACCATTTACATTTCAGAACCATCCTCTTTGTTTGTATCTCTGTCTCTAGGTGCTGGCTACTCTTTTTGAGAAATGGAGGTAGGGTCTCCTTCTGTTACCCAGCATCAGAGGTCACTGAAGCTTCTATCCAACTCCTAGGCTCAAATAATCCTCCTAACTCAGTCTCCCAAGTAGCTGAAACTATAGGTACCAACATGTACCACCATGCCCAGACTATTCTTTAATTTTTCTGTGTAGAGACAGGGTCCTGCTATGTTTTCTAGGCTTGTCTCAAATCCTTAGCCTTACAAAGTACTGAAATTGCAGGCATGAATCACCATGCGTAACCTGCTATCCTAAAGGATGTTTATTCCAAAACATATTTGCCAAAATAATCAATTTGAGAAGATTAAGACCTTAAGAACCATTTATCATATTCTCCTAATTCAAGACATTTACTCAAAACCCATAGTTTTAGAGAGTGATGTCAGTAACCAGAAGGAACAGAAAACTCCTGACTATCCCTTCTCCCACTGATATGCTGAATAAACACCTACACATGGACTAATTCCCTCCACAAGAGAGCCAGAAACTAGTTGAAAATCTCCTACATGCCAAACAACTGAGAAAATATTTACATTGAAACAGATAAGAAAGGCAGAGACACACTTATATATAAACCCTACCTTGAGCCTAGCCTCTTACAACTGGGAAGGAATCTTCAACCTCAAGCTTCTTCTTAAGGACCCAAGGGTTTATAACATACATACAACATTCCAACCCTTCTAATTCCTGCCAGAGGGTGTAGCTATTAAATCGCCTTACTTGGGAAGCAGCAGAGACTCTGCACTGGAGAATTTCCTTGAAATACAAAGAACAAAGAAGTTCTTGAACCATATGAACATGCCCAACAGCTCTAGCTCCCAGGTTCAGTCTAGCTTCAACCTTTCCCTTTTCCTGAACACTTTTCCAGGAGCTCCCTGAGATTCTGGCTTCTAACTACCCTGCATTTGGGAGCTAACAAGGCTGATAAAACTTCCTCAAGTCTGAATAGGAAAAACAGCATTTCCAGAACTTTCTTCCCCAGCTTATTCCAGGAATAAATCTGGGGTCTTCAGATTATCCCTGGAAGGAGTTTGTGAGAACTTTGCAAGCCTAACAAATAGGGGTGGGCTCTCTTGGTGCTTTCTTTTCTGGATTGCTCTACCAATAAATGTTAAGTTTACAGATGCTCAACAAAAGTTATTAGTGCATGCACAAAGTACCCCAACTTTTATAGCTCCCACCCAAGGAGCTAAGGCTTCTAAATTACCTAACTCTGAGAGTTGATGGTGCTCTGAGTTTCTGAGTCTCCCTAGACCACAGAGAACAAAAAGATGATTTTTAAAGCTGCATACTGAGCAGGTATCTCTCCAGGATTCAGTTCATAGTCTGAATGAGAGACAGGCATTTGCCATAGATCCTTTCCTTAGAGTAGAGCAGAATGAGTGGTAAATAAATTCTTATTCTCAGCTTCTTCCTGAGGAAAGAAAAAACCAGAACACATATCTAATACTCCAAACTTTCCAGCTGTACCTTGAAGGACTGGCCTCTAGATCACCTGTTTCAAGAAACTAACATAATTTGGCTACCCCTAAGAATAAGGACAGCTAGTTGAACAAGCACATAGACTTGAGAAACACCTAGAATCTCTAGTTGTGCTGACTGGTGAATGCCATCTCCTATAAGCAGCTTGTCCGGCAAGACTAGGAGAGGAGGTTGTCTTACCTAATCCACAGAAATAGCGAAAACGAAGAAGCAGGAAAATATCCTCCAAATAAAAGAATAAGATAAATTGCAAAAAGAGGAAGCTGATGAAATGGAGAAATGTGATCTACCTGACAATGAATTCAAAAGAAGAGTTTAAAAATGCTCGCTGAGGTCAGGAATGCAACACATGAATAAACTGAGTGTTTCAACAAAGAGACAGACAATATAAAAAAAAGTTCTAAACAGAAATCATAGACTGAAGAGAACTGTAACTGAAGTAAAAAATTCAATACAGGGGTTAAACAATAGACTAGATGAAACAAAAGAAAGGACTAGTGAACTTGAAGACAGGTCATAAGGAAACATCCAATCCAAGGAACAAAAATAAATAAGAATTAAAAAGTGAAAATAGCCAGAGAGACTTATGGGATAGCATCAAGCAGAATAATTTACACAGTTTTGGAGTTCCAGAAAGAGGAGAGAAAGAGACAGGGACAAAAAGTATATGATCAAAGAAACAATGGCAGAAAACATTTCAAGCCAGGGGAAAGAAACAGAAATTGAGGTCCAGGATGCCAAATGACCATCACATAGGATGAATTGAAAGAGCCCCACCTCAAGACACATTATAATGTGTCTTGCCAAAAGTTAAAGACAAAGAAAGAATTTTGAAAGCAGCAAGGGAAAAGCAACTTGTTACATGTGGGGGAACTTTTATCAGACTATCAATAGATTTTTTTTTTCAGCTGATGCTTTGTAAGTAAAAGGGTGTGTGATGAGATATTCAAAAAGCTAAAAGAAAAATACCTGCCAACCAAAAACACTACATCCAGAATTCTATTCTTCAAAATGGAAGGAGATATAAAAATTTTCTCAAACAAACAAAAGGTGAGGAAGTTTATTGTCATTAGACCTGCCTTAGAATAAATGTAAATGGAGTTATTTAAGACAAATTTTTAAAATGCTAATTAAAAATGTGAAAATATATGAAAGTATAGAATTTACCATTAAAAGTTCGCTCTTCTTTTTCTAATTCCTTGAGAGGATTCATTAGATTGTTGATTTGTGATCTTTCTGGGTTTTTTGAGAAAGGCATTTAAGGCTATGAATTTTCCCTTAGGACCACTTTTGTTGCATTCCATAGATTTTGATAATTTGTGTCCCCTTTGTCATTTAGTATAAAGAATCTGATGATTTCCATCTTTATTTTCTCCTTGACCCAATAATTGTTCATCAATAGATTGCTTAATTTACACAACTTCATATAGAATTGAGTGTTTCTGTTGGACACAATTTCTAATTTTATTCTACTGTAGTCTAAAAAGATACATAGTATAATTTCTATTTCTTCAAGTTTGTTGAGACATGTTTTGTGTCATAAGATGTGACCAATATCGGAGAATGTTACATGTGCTGATGAGAAGATGTATATTCAGAGGGAATTCTAGGAAGATGGCCAACTGATAGCAACCCTTGGCAAAGGGTCCTGAATGGAGGAAGAAAAACTGGACAGAATCAGACTCTATGAAGCCAAAGATGGGGACCTGAGCCAAGAAAGAAGTTCGGCAAGCTGTAACTCCAAGGAAGCGCATTCAAGAAAACAAATTACAGGTACAAAGCCTATTGACTAGAGGACAGGAGACCTCTCCCTCTAGCAGGGGGCCTGCCGCAGGCTATCTGCAAATGAGCAAGGTACAAAAGACCTCTCATTTTACCTCCCTCTCTTTCTCCAGGGAGGTCCCACTTATGAACCTAGACACCACTCCACCAGGCATAAAATTGAACAGATATTTTCCTCCACAAGTCCAAACTCCCAGTCCACCCTTTGCCCCTCACATGGTAGCCAGTAGTTCTGCCCCCTGAAGAGCACAGAGTGTTTAGTCTTGTCCTGAGAGAACTGGACATAGTGTGGACCGCCAACCATCAGGGAAGAAAGAGGGTGTAGGAAGAAAGGGACACTCAGCAGGAGGAGGAACAATCCCCTGGTTATGACTACGCCTGGCCAGTGGTAGTATTGACCTTTGGTTCAGGCTGTGTCTAGTGGGACAGGGTGCAGAAACCCCAGCTCTGATGGCACCCACAGTGGGAGAGGTGATTGTCCCACATGGACTGAGTTCAGCAGACAAGGCTGGTCCCCAGCCCCTGCTGAGCCTGTGAGCAGAGGCTTTATAGGCATGGACTGTGACCTGAGAGCAATGGTGCGGTCCCCTGATTCCAACTCTTGAGCAGTGGCTAACTGGGTGTGAATCAAGACCTGAGGTCTAGGGCATGATCCACTGTCTCCAATGGGGCTGGTGAGCAGAGTGCGGTACTGTGACTCTAACAGAGCCTGAGAACAGAGGCTTGCCAGGCAGTGGACTGAGATTGGCAAGAGGAGACGTGACCTCCTGACTCCTACTGGTTTGGTGGGCACTACTCCATACCCTACTCCAGAGGCTATCAGTGTGTGGACTGAGACTGATAGGCAGGGGCATTACCCCTGGCTCCAGCTGGGCCTATGAGCAGAGAAGCAGACGATAATTTGGACTGAGTCTGGCAGGTGGGGGTGTGGATCCCTGGCTCTAATTGTGCTTTGAATCTCTTTGTTTTAAACTTTCCTTGAATCCCTCTCTGTTTGGAGAGGGCTTACACTGCCAGAGACAATTTGGTTGGAACCTGTGTCTGGGGCTGTCTACTCTGGAACATTGTGAGGTTGACCTTTGAAGTTCTGTAGTGGAAAAGAACATAAGAGTGGAGGCTGGGCACCACAGCTGTTTGTACCTCTTTATAGTCAAGATTTAAATCTAATAGGGTGGTTTCTGAGGATAGGGTAGAGATTGGTTGATATCAAAACAGTGCTAGATTGTACTCTCACCAAGTAGGTCCTCAGAGTCTCCTGAAAAAACTCTGAAAGGGGCCTTTATAAGGTTGTAGGAGATAAGCCACAATTACAAAGCCTAGGGCTTTGATAAGGGCAAACCTGGAAACCCCAATTCAATCACCCTCCCAGTTCTAATAACCAAATAGTAGGAAATAAACATGGTGCAGACCCAACAGAAGAATTCTGGCAACATGAATAACCAGATCAACCCTCCCCCCCAAAGAAATGACAAAGGAGATACAACAGAAGATGCTATACATAGACAAATGGCAGCAATATCAGAAACTGAATTCAGAATATGGATTGCAAATAAGATAAATAGAATGGAAGAAAAGATGGAAACTGAATTCCAAAGAGTAGTTTTATTAAAGTTGTCTCGTCACCCAAAATATGGACATAATGAGAAAAGAAATAGCAGAGCTCAAGGAAATGAAAAGGTTAGTTGAGGAGCTCCAAAATACAGTGGAATCCTTCACTAATAGAGTTGACCAGGCAGAAGAAAGGATCTCTGAAACTGAGGACAAAGCTTTTGAATTTTCCCAAACTCTCAATGAGGTAGACAAATGGAAAGCAAAAACTGATCATTCCCTGAGAGAGTTGTGGGATCACTCCAAAAGATCAAATATTCGCCTTATAGGAATTCCCAAAGGATGGTCCTAAAGGTACAGATGCTCTACTCTAAGAGATTTTGGAGGAGAATTTCCCAAACGTTGCAAGAGATTTAGAAGTTCAGATAGCAGACAGTTTCAGAAACCCAGCAAGAATCAATCCAAATAAAGCATCTTCTAGACACATTGTGATTAACTTTTCCAAAGTGAAGACGAAGGAGAAAATTCTGCAAGCAGCCAGACATAAGAAAAGCATCACCTACAAAGGGAAAAATGTCAGAATAACTGCAGATCTCTCAGCCGAAATGTTTCAAGCCAGAAAAAGATGGTCATCAACCTTCAATCTCTTAAAACAAAACAACTTCCAACCCAGGATCCTCTATGCATCTAAACTGAGTTTCATTTGTGATGGAGAATCAAATACTTTAATGACATAGACATGTTGAAGAATTTTGCCATCACTAAACCAGCTCTCCTGGATATTCTCAGACCCATCCTCCACAATGACCAGCACAATGCTCTACCTCCAAAGTAAAGTCACCCAGAAATTTTTTAACAAAACCCAAGTTCCACAGTGGTGAAATGATTAAAAATGTCCACTGGACATCTGAAAATCATGACACCCAAGACACAACCAGGCTTATCAATTGTCTCAATGAGTGTGAGTGTTTTAAATTGTCCTCTAAAGAGGCACAGGCTGGCTGACTGGATACATAAAGTCAGACCGGATATCTGCTGTATACAAGAATCTCACCTACTTTAAAGGATAAAAATAGACTCAGGGTGAAGGGATTAACTTGTATATTATAGGCAAATGGAAACCAGAAAAAAGCAGGGGTGGCAATTTTTGTAGCAGATACAAGTGACCTTAAACCAATGAAGATAAAGAAAGATAAGGAAGGTCACTACATATTTGTCAAGGGAAACACCCAA
>CAUYQV010172155.1:0-27062 GCA_963574575.1 Galagoides demidoff | reverse complement strand
TTCCAGGGATTGTTTTGTACAGGTGTAAAGGACCTCTCTTTCTGTTTTTTTATTATTTATTTATTTATTTTATTAAATCATAGCTGTGTACATTAATGCAGTGATGGGGTACAGTGTGCTGGTTTTATATACTATTTGATACATTTTCATAAAACTGGTTAACATAGCCTTCATGGCATTTTCTTAGTTATTGTGTTAAGACATTTATATTCTACATTTAGAAAGTTTCACATATACCCTTGTAAGATGCACCACAGGCATGGTCCCACTAAACACCCTCCCTCCACCCATCCTCCCCCTTTCCTTCTCCTCCCTCTCCCCTTTCTCCATATTCTTGGGCTATAATTGGGTTATAGCTTTCATATGAAAGCTATAAATTAGTTTCAAGATTACCAGTTTTAATAGCTAGTTAATATCATTTAGAAGAACATATACTGTAGCAATAGAAACTTTCTGTATGTAACACTACTTAGTTTCTCTTGCTGCAACAATTAGATTCTGTTCAGTTATTTAGCAAACATTTGATAACTCTGTATTTCATGTTCACTGGGTCCTTTCCTCATTCCCTCACTTTTTCCCTTCCTTTTTGCCTTCTTGCGTTCTTTCCCAAATATTGTTGAGGGCTCTGGTAGGTAGCATAATGTAATGAATAAGAGTAACTGCCTCTGGCCAGATAGTGTTCAAATCCTTGCTTCTTCAATTAGCAGCTGTATTACTTTAGGCAGGTTACTTAACCTCTGGTTATTAAATTTTTCAATAAGATGAAGATTGTAGTTGTAGTTACCACACAGGATGTGTAAGTAGTAAACAGGATATAACTGATTTTATCAATACATTCCAAACAGTGCCTAGAACATTTGAACATTTGAAGTACCATGTAAGTAAGTTGTATTATCAATATCTGCTACCTAATAACAGTCTAGACAAGGAAGATAGGCACTGGACAAGTTACTGCAAATATGCTAAGTATTATGAAAAAGTGATCTCTGAGAGAGATACCAACGGCTAAGATGCACTCATTACCCTCAGTTCACATTGGAATAGAGGAGAAAACATGAACGACAAGAAAATAAATAATCCTTGGGCAGCACCTGTGGCTCAAAGGAGTAGGGCACTGGCCCCATATGCTGGAGGTGGCAGGTTCAAACCTACCCCTGGCCAAAAACTGCCAAAAAAAGAAAATAAATAATCCTTGACTGGGCAATTATGATTTGGGCTGCAATAAACATTCTGATACAAATATCTTTGTTGTAATGTGATTTTTGGTCTTCTTCCACAAATGGATCAATAAACTGTGGTATATGTACACCATGGAATACTTACTATGCAGCCATAAAGAAAGATGAAGACTTTCTGTCCTTCATGTTTACATAGATGGAGCTGGAAAATGTTCTTCTTAGCAAAGTATCACAAGAATGTAAGAAAAAGTATTCAATGTACACAGCCCTATTATGAAACTAATTTATACATTTCAAAAAAAAGATATAACCTAATAATCGCCTAAGAATAGGGGGGGGGTACGGGCGGGGGGATGGGTGAAGGGACAATGATTGGAGGGATTATTTCTATGGTTTATCTTACAAGGATACAAATGAATCTTTCTAAGAGTAGAATATAAAGATCTTAACACAATGACTAAGAAAATGACATGAAGGCTATGTTAACTAGTTTGATGAAAATATTTCAAATTGTATATGAAAACACCCCATGTACCCCATGATTGCATTAATATACACAGCTATCATTTAATAAAAAAAGAAATAATCCTAATACTATATACAATAAGCTAACTGGTAACAGGATCTGTATTCAAAATACTGTAGCACAGAGTGGGCAGGGTCTCCCAGCCCATCGTAGTTTATAGAGACAGTATTCTCTTGCTAAGTCTCCTTAACTCCAGTTGTTGAATATCAGTCAACAAAATAAAGTACCTAATGTAGTCACAAGTATGTTGGCAGCTGATTTGCACCAGCTGGCTACATTTTGAACAGAGAGCAGAGTGTATAAGTATTTTCATGTACTGATTCTGGGAATAAAGGCATAGGAGACAGTTTAGCAAATGAAGGATTCTCTTTCACAATAGAAATGTGAATAGTGAAAATTTAGTGCAGGGATGATTTTCTTCTACTGAAGATGTCCAGTTATCAAGCAAGATGCTGAGTACACTAAGATTGAAAGAGGCCCTAATTTTATCAAATGAAGCAGGAAGCTTTTCTGTTACAATGAGAAAGAACTAAAGGCTTAAACTGTGAGCATAAGAAAGATGTTGAGAATTTGAGAATTAGTTTAAGTCAGATAGAAAATGCTCTTGCTTTTAGAGTGGAGGAAAAGGACAATGTAATGACTGAATTTGATAGAATTGCTACTTAGTTGAATTATCCAATCAAAGTATAATGTTGCGGCAACTGTGTGTTTCTAACTTTTTTCTGGTGATAAGAGCTACACTTACTTTATTCAGGTCTTGAATCTGACAAATTAATAGTCAATTTACTGAGCAAAAACAATTTGACTAAAAGCTCACCTTTATACTGAAAAAAATACATCAGTGAGTGGAGAGCTTTCTTAAAGTTATTTGTCCATCTTTTTCCTGTCTTCATACCACATCCATCTAAAAATTAGTAGCCAACTCTTAAACCAATAGAAGAAATAAATGCTTACAAATGAATAGTGATGAATAGCATAAAGATTTTGATTTAAACCTTGTAATGTGATTTATTTTTAACATTGCTTTGTCATTCAAATATTGCTGATGAAGTTTTATTTGTTTTTATTCACTATTTCATTGGGAAGTAAAAATGTTTGTAATAATGCATCCAGATTAATGAAGACAGCAGTGAAATACACCTGCTCATAAATCTCTTTGTGTTAGTGTATTTTGACAGGTAAAATGCATTATATATCTAATTCCCACTGTGTTTCTTTTTTACCCTAATTTATAGCAATTCCAGAAAAGATGAAGTATGGGACATACTTAGTCAATAATGCGCTGTTCTATTTGCATTCATTTTGTAGACTCATTTCCAATTTAATTACACTACCAGCTTTCTTATGATTTATACTTAGTATTTCTATCTGCATAAAAAAAATACCCTGATATGTTTCAAAATTAAGATTCTTTGTTCTGGGCAGCACCTGTGACTCAAAGGAGTAGAGCGCCCGCCCCATATGCCAGAGGTGGCAGGTTCAAAACCAACCCCAGCCAAAAATTGCAAAAAAAAAGATTCTTTGTTCTTTGAAAATATTTAACACACCAAAACTTTTAACACAATTGCTGCTTAGGACAGATATAAATTTCTCTTAAGGCAGTGCTGAGTAATAAAACAAAGGTACATGTGTATAATTGTGAAAATATATGACCAAGAAATCCTGTGATTACTTGATATCTCTCAAGTTTGTGGGAGGAAGATAGAGAGGTCTGGTCCAGCAATTCCTAAAAAGGGTCACTCCTTTCTGCCCCCAGGGAACATGTGGTAATCTCTGCATACAGTTTGGTTTCACAACTTCAAGTGGGTAGAGGCCAGGGCTATTACTGAAAATCCTACAGCTCCCAGGACAAAGCCCTACTTTGGCAAAGAGTTACCGGTCCTAAATGTAAATAGTGCCAAGACTGAGAAGCCTTGGTCTAATCTGATGAAAATAAGACCCTTTTCTTTAATATGGACATCCATGTTCCAGTTACATTAACCCTTGTCAGAGCTACCCAAGCAGTATCTCAGCTACTTATTTGAAAAGTGAATGCTGCAATATCTCTCTGACTTGGTCTAAATTAGCAACAGTCCTGAGAAATTGAGATGACTGAGCCGATCCCCTCTGGACCTTCCCAGGCGCACTTATACATTCACACATATGTGGCCTCACTCTGTGTACCACAACACATAGCCTGTATCTCTTACCTACATCTAGGTACCCTGAAGTGCTGTGTTTATTCTGACATGCTGACTGTATTCCCTGCCATGTTGGTTCTTTGTGGCTTTTTCATAAACCAATTGAGAGTGTAGGAATGGGATGTAGAAAGAGTACAGCAGCACCACTGTGAGTAGTTGCTTGTTTTCCAAAGTAGCTGTGATTTTTTGCCAAGGCTAAACTCCCACGTGCCCTGGCTTTGAACACCTGTTTCAATGCATTTCCTGTGGCGATAAATCGATCTGCATTTCCTTTCAGGAGGTCCACTGTCTCTGGGCTGCCATTCCCAATGGCTTGCATGACAAGGAAAAGGACACTGAGCTATACAAATGTAGGTATGTATAATTCGTATCACCAACAAATTCTATGTTGAGTCTCTGGGTCAGAAAATTCAATAATTTAATAACTTTGCGTTCCAGGGACTATGTCTGCAGACCGTGCCAGGTACATCATCTTTTACATGTATGAGAAATGTGCGAGGAGCTTCCTTTGAAAAAAGCAGCAGGGGAGCTGGCCGGGTTTTACATTCTGGATGTTTGGAGAGCAAAGTTTCAAGGGAAAAGGAAGAGATGTCATGGAGCCTGCCTCTATTTACTCAATGCCTTAATTCCTGGTGCTGAATGTCAATAATTTGATATAAATCTGCCAAGTATATACAGCATACAAAGCATTCATGTGGAACCATTAATAGAAGGAAAAACAAAACCTCTTCGGCACTAAATTCCTCAAAAAGTTTGAGAGACAGGTGAAATGATTTTTGTGCAAGAGTGAACTCAAGGTAGGATGAAATTCATAAGCAACTAAGGCAATACATGGCCATTCAACTTCCACTTTCTGCCCCCATGCTTGAGGTAGATATAACTTAGGTTACAAACCTGTCCAGGGAAGATAGTCTCTGAGATGAACTGTGTTTGTCATCCTTAGACTGTAGACTATGAAGTCACAGTGGTTTGAAAAACATAGACTAAAGGATTCGTGGGAGGTTCATAGCAAGAAGGTTATTTCTAGCCCAGGCATGAGACAGTTAAATCATAGTAATAAAGTATTTGGAGATTTAAAAAGCAGGTGAACAGGAATCTGAGGTCTCATTAAGAAGAGCTGTCACAGAAGCTGGTGGTTCAAGCAGAAACGATAAGAATGTAGTTTTAGAATCATGGACCTTCACCCCCTTTCTCTTAGTCCCTACATTCTGAAACTCCCCTGCACTTCATCTTCTCACTATTTCACCCTTTCCACCTCTGTTCATCTTACTTTTCTTAGCCTGTCATTCTTAGATACCTATTGAAAACTATTAAGTCTATTAAGACTACTGAAAAGAGAAATGGAAGAACAAAGATAGAGGCCTCTCCTCGACTTCCTGAAATAGTTTGCCCCCCTCCCCGTGTTGTTATAATTTATTACCAATTTCAGCTTTCTGCAAATACAATTTTTAATTAGCTTGAGTGATTTCAGGTCTTGGTTCATTGATAATAATTATAAGGACGGTATATATTCACAGCTGACGTTTAGTGAGCACACCCCATATGCTGGGCATATGTGTAAAACCTCATTTCATCTTCACAACTCTTTGAGGAGAGATACAATTAGCATCTCCTTTCACAGAAGAGACTTAGTTATGGAACTTGCCACCAAGATTGCTCAGCTAGGAAGGCATGGAGCTGCCCACCTCCAAAGTCCATGCTGTGAATAAGGATACTATTCACCTCAGTACAGAAAAATGATTCAAATAAACTGTTTCTTAGGATGAGAAGTATAGATATATCTAAAGAATGGTGAGAAATGAATGTCTGCTGTGGGAGAAGACAGCGGAAACTCATGCAGGAATGTGCTTTTTTCCCAATCATGTCCTCCTTAGAGTTGTGAGGAGAGGAAAGCTAGAACTCTCAGGGGTCCCTATCTGGATCAGTGTGGGAAACCTGATTGGTGTTTAGATGAACATACATCTAGGAACAAGTGGGCTGGTTTAGCCAGAGAGCCTATTATTTGTATGGGAACATCATTGAATAACTCTTTGTTATTGTTTTTTTCTTTTTTGCTTTGTTTTGTTTGTTTTGTTTTTTGAGACAGACTCTCTGTCACCCTCAGTAGAGTGCTGTGGCATCATAGCTCACAGCAACCTCAAACTCTTGGGCTCAAGTGATCCTCTTGCCTCAGCTTCCTGAGTATCTGGGACTTTGGGCACCTGCCGCAACACCTGGCTTGTTTTTCTTTTTTTTTTTTTCAATGGCTAAAAATCATGCATGTTTATTTTCTCCTTTGTGCTACATACCCAGAAAGGGAGTTTTTCTATTTTTAGTAGAGACAGGTCTCACTTTTGCTCAGGCTAGTCTTGAACTCCTAAGTTCAAGCAATCCACCAACCTCAGCCTCCCAGAGTGCTGGATTACAGGTGTGCGCCCCCACTCCTGGTTCTGAATGACTCCTGTTCTGGATGCTGTACACTTGTGAGTACATGGCTACCCGTCCATTTTCTTCCAAAAGCTTTAAAAAATATATTTGTCTGTTTCTGCACCTTACTTGTGATGCATTAAATACCTCCTACAGGAGATATACATATACTTTTATTTCCCTCTGTGCAAGAAGAAATATGCAGAAAAAGTAGTCATTTGACACCTTCCCTGGTAAACATGGAGTTGTTATGAGATATTGCTTGTCGAAGTTTCTTGGTCACTGAGAACACACACATTATCACAGTTGGAATTACTCGGTGAAACCTTCTGATGTCTAGAAGTCAGCCACTCTTGCTGTTAGGAGAGTTTACTCTGTCAACAGGACAGCTACATTACCAAATCTAATTACACATTAGAAAAAAAAAGTCCACATATCAAGTTGGAAATAGAAGTCAGGTATAACAGAAGAGAGAGAGTTTTAATTAAATAGTGTCAGTTACCTTTTGCCATCAGTTCATAGTTTAATTCTAGCACTCTCTTGTGAGAACACTGGGTCAGGAATCTGTCCTTTGGGGTGCTGGGGAGGACAGTCATTCTTGTCCAGCTCCAGCCAGATTCTGTTTGGAGGCCATTCCCATTGCTTTAATTAGGGGAAAAAATTTAATGTTGTGAATTCATAGCATGTCGCTCTTAATTTCTGTCCAATCCATCACACTCTGGGCATGTGTGTGGCAGCTCCTTTTAATAAAGGATTTTGCAAAGCACCTGCTGTGGCTAAAATACTTTATCATCTTTGCTAGCTCCAGGAGTTCTAGCATTCTGTCATGTTTGACTCCAAAAAAATATTATTATAAGCCCTGGAATTAGAATTCCAACAATGGAACTAGCTGATTTCAATTGCCCGTGAAGCTCCCATAGTTGGAGGAACAAAACTTGGTAAGTTTTCATTTTAATCAAAAACTATAACAGGACCAAGGTTGCTTGTCTAAAATGAATAATTTCCACATTTCTGGACGCTATTGGATAATGGCTCTCTCATCCGTAAGTTAATTATAAAAGTAGAAATACCCTAAGAATATCAAGTTGTATCCACCATACTTTCTTTTAATGATTACTTTGTTTCATCAACTTGGAGCTTAAAGGACCAAGTTAAAGAGCATTCAAGAGCCTATTACTAAAACATCTCACAAGCTGTGGCACCTGGGAAGGCCATCAAGGGCTTGCTATGTCCTGATCATTCTACATCTCGCAGTACTGACTCGCTGAGGAGTCTCAAGCAATTGGAACATGAACATAAAAAGCTTTTTCCTAATTATGACCTTCAAGGAGCATATATCCAATCTCCTTCTCTCCTTCCCAGCAGAGTAACAGCCCCCTTTGTACATCAGCCCAATTCCATAGGGTGTAGGTGTTTTCTACTTATTCTCTTTGGGGCTTTGAGATTCTGTCCTGTGTACTTTTTTTTTTTTTAGAGACAGAGTCTCACTTATCACCTTCAGTAGAGTGCCATGGCATCACAGCTCACAGCAACCTCTAACTCCTGGGCTTAGGCAATTCTCTTGCCTCAGCCTCCCGAGTAACTGGGACTACAGGTGACTGCCACACACCGGGCTATCTTTTTTTGTTGTTGCAGTTTGACCAGGGCCGGGTTTGAACCCACCACCCTCGGTATATGGGGCCAGTGCCCTACTCGCTGAGCCACAGGAGCCACCCAGTCCTGTATACTTTTTAATGTCATTCTTTCTGCCAAGTTAGTGTCCAGTCCTGATTCTCCTCATCATTGAGAGAATCAGTCTCCTGTCTCCTGCCTGGCAAGTGTGTGTGGTGACCAGTTGCATCCCTCACCAGCTTCAGAAGTAAGTTTCCTGGAGGCCTATCCCTGATTCTCAGGGAGAGAGGAGTACCTCCCACCCTGTGTTCCTGGGAGAAGTAGAAGTTACAGCTCTTCTTGTGGACTTCTCTTCTTAATAAGGTGGCGAGGCCAGGCCGGGGTTGGGGCTACTACTTAGGCAATGGCATCCTTCCGCCTTCACTCTGACTAGGATGTAGTGTTGGTTCAGTTTCTTCTTCAGCTGTGGGCCTTAACTACGATTCTGGGACAACGACAGTCTCTCCTGGGCATAGGGATCCAGGTTCTTTATATATTCTCACCTTAGCAAGTTGTAATGCTCTGAAATAAACTTACTAATCCTGTTAGATGAGCTGTTTGGGAAGGCGGCATAGCTTAGCAAATGGGCAAAGTGGTGTTAGACACCATTTCACCTTGTGAACTCTGCAAATCATAACTGCTCCAGGGATGTAGGAAATCCAGGAGTCACGTGTGGGTTTGGTCTCTTACTGACCCTCTCCTCATCTGCTGTGCGCCTGTTCGAAGGCCTCACTTCTCTCCTTCTCTCCAGGCCTCTCCCATATCTGAAGCATCCTCACACAAACCCTATTACTCCCAGAGGCCCCATTCAGTTCCCAGATCCAAGCCTTTACTTAATGTCACTCATATCCCTTAAAAGCTCTTTCTTCCCCCCCTTTTGTCATCCAAATCCCTACCATGAAATTCAAGCATTAAATTGTTTAGCAATTGTTTATTTAATGACTATGCTTAGCAATCAGAATGGGCTGTATTTTGATGCAGTAATACACCTGATACAGACTTTCACACTCATTACACGTCTGTTAGAGTGGGCTGGTGACTCTCTTCTGTGTCTTCCTTCCTTAGAAATACACCCTCCAGCATTTGCGGGTAGGTGATCGCCTTGTGATGAAGGAGAAGGTAAATTCCTGCACTGCCCCAAACAGTACCCACCAGTTACAGGTGGCAGCTGTAAGTGAGTGCTTGAAATGTGGCTAGTGTGTCTGAAAAACTAAATTTTTGCTTTTCTTAATTGTAATTAATTTAAATTTCAATAACCAAAATCTGGCCATGGCTATTGTATAGAACATTACAGATTCAGAACATCACGTGCTACTGTGACAAAGAAAGAAATACCTGGATGTTCCTGTACCGGTCCTTAACATCTTCTACCCAGAAGTAAAGACCATCATTCCCTCTCACATCCAATGGGCCAAAGTCAGTCACGTTCCACATTTATCTTCCAGGGGTCAGGTAGAGCTGTCCTATCCTGACCTCACAGGAAGAGAAACAAAGTCTCAGTGAGGAGCATTGATGAATGGCACACCACCCCTGTTCAGGATTCTGGGTATTCAGTGTGAAATAAAAATAGATGTGCACTTTGCTCTTGTGGAGCTTAGGGTCTCATGAGGAATTTGTACCCATTTTCAACCTTCTTTCTCCTTCCACCCATTGGAGTCTCCAGTGACTATGAGTCTACGTTCATTTGTATACATTATTTAGCTCCTTCTTAGAAGGGAGAATATATGGCATTTGATTCTGTTTCTGAGTTGTGTCTTTTAAAATAGCCTCCAGTTTCATCCATGTTGCTGCAAAGAACAAGATTTCATTCTTTTTTATAGCTGAATAGTATCACATAGTATATATTATACACACACGTATATGAATGAGTTGGTCCCCTTCTAAAAACTTCCATCTGATTAAGTCACACCTTTTGATTATCTCAAAATCCACTGAATTGGGTCATCAATGACATATGCAAAATCCCTTCACCTTTGCTACATAGCCTAATCACAGGAATTATGTTCTGCTTATACATAAGCACAGGGAATACAGTCACATGCACCAGAAGACCGGAATCTTGGGTTAGAATTCTGCCTACCACACTTTTTCTGCTTTCCTGGCTATACTGTTAAGTGTAAGCGTTCTAATTTAGACAGAGCGGGGAGTATCTCAGCCATGGAAGGCAGGTTTTAACATGTCTTTATTCAGCTCCCAGCAGCTGGTGAGCTAAGTTACATGGGAGGTCCACCCCTCTCCAGCTGCTGGTAGCTGGGGAGCTGAACTACATAGAAAGTTCACAATTCACAATCCATATCCACAAGTCTCACAAACAGAAAGTCTTGTATACCTTCATACCCCAGAGGACCAATAAAGGCAAAATGCCAAGTAGCAGTTACATAAGCATGACGTCACTGTCCACAGTCATGGCTACCTAGGGACACACAGCACCTTCCAGCAAGGCCATGACAACTTTGGCCTTACCCCACTGACTCACATGGCATTTAGCCTCTGGGAATCCCCTACTGTTATTATCTGTACTCAAGGGAAGAAGGAACAAGAACTAAACAGCTGTGGTCCACAAGAACCAGTTTATTCATGTGAGCTACAGTCTACTTTTTTTTTTTTTTTTGGCAATTTCATTTGGCCGTCTATTCAGCTCTGAGAGCCTAACTTAGGCTGTCCAGATTCACAAGAGACTGGTCAGCAACCCAGAAGGACATCACTATTTTTTGACATAAAGTAGAGCTGCCAGGCAGACCAGAACATTTGTGTTGGCTGAGGAAACTGCAGAAAATATGTGAGGAGAGTTTTGAAATATGGTCAAGTCCCTTATCCACTCATAGCCTCAGTTTCTTCATCTTCAAAATGGGGATCATTTTAATCATCCTTACAGCATTGTTAAAACCTTAGCATGAAGCCTGGTACCTGAAAAGCCGCAATAATCAATAGCTGCTAGCATCCTTATCCTCCTCAGCAGGCACTGTCAAAGCCAGATAAATACTTGTTGCTATAACACAGCTGGAGGCAGGCAGCTTGGGAAACTGTCCAGGTTTTGTCCCAAGAGGGGCTCCAGAGCTGAAGCAAACAAGCTCACCAGTGTGTCACTAAGCCACTCTGGGCCATCATTTCTGAGTCTGTTAAACTGAGATAACCTTCCCCTCACAGCGGAAGTTTGTGGCAGTGATTCAAGCTCTTCAAAGAAACGTGCTGTGGGATAATAATATAATGATGAATACCTTGCATCCACGGCTCTCACTTCCTCCCAGAGCATAAAGGTTTGCAGCTCCAACATGTCTTGGTAACAAGACCTTCTTGAGCAATCTATCATTCCATTACTTTATAGTTGGGATTTGATTATTTATTCATTTGGACTCTGCTACAAACTGCCTCATATCACTGAGCAGCTAGTAATCAATTAATGTTCAATTTTCCTGTGGCCATACCTATACGTTGGAATGACCACCGTTTCCCTGCCCTCTACCTCTGAAATCTCAAGAGTATTCTTGGAATCTTGAATGCCGGTACTTGCCAAATATTTTCTAACAGATAGTTTCATACATTCTCAGCCAAATAGGATACATGTCGGGATGCATTTTTATAACTGATTTGTAGGGATTTAACACAGATGTGACTCCTATGAATTGATGCATCGGGTGGTTTCGATTTGGGATGAAAATATTTCTTAGATTCATTATACACCCACCGTCAGGACTCAAGATTTTAGGAACATAGGCATGACTGATAAAAAAAATGGGAAGGTATTTATATATCTGTGTTTCAGAACTGAAGACATTAAAAAAGGAAGAATTATTTCATGAGAATAAACTCATCGTGAGTTGGTAGATTAGAATCTCTTGCAATAAGAGGAAAGTTCATATAATCAAATTACTGCTGAAATTATGCAGAAAAAATTGCCCAAGAGAGCACAGAGAAAAATACTGGTAAAAGAACCCTGTTAATAAATCATACTGCCAAAAAGGATTTCTGTAAGCCAGAGGTTGGCCTAAAATATTTGTTATTTAGCCTTTCACCAATTAAGGTTTCTGGCCCCTGATCTAGAACATTAGTTTAAATTACTTTTTTAAAGGTAATTAAATAGAGAATACATTCAGAATACCATTGTATCTACATATGAGTCTAAACTTTATTTGGAAAGGCAAAGGAACTAGCATATGAAAATAATTCTAAAAAATATTATAGTAAGGTGGAGGAATCACTACTGATTTCAAGGTTTCATAATATTGGAGTTATTAGACATTCATAGACAAAAAAAAATTAACCTTAACTTAAACCTTGTAATAGATTTCAAGGTGAAATGTGAACCTATAAAATTCATAGAAAATAACAGATTTTAAGGAAGAGTTATTAGACATGACACACAAAGCATAATCTGTCACAGAAAAAAGTAGATGAATTAAACCTCATCAAAATTTAAAATTTTTGCTGTTTTTGAAATTGTCTTTTATATTTATTTATAAATATTAATTGTCTATTTTTTGAGACTTTGGAAAAAAAATAAGTTAATTGATGACTCCATACTGAACCTCAGAGTCAAAGCATTCTATTATAGTCATACTCCTATTTAACAATGTGAATGTTACTTTTTTTGCATTACTATTATTGTTGCTGCTTAATACTTCATTGCAGCAATCGTCTGATTTCTTTTCTGAATGTAATTATCTTCATTCATTCTTTACAAGGTTTTTGCTTCTAGTCCTTATCTTAAACATTGTTATTCTTGCTAATTTTAAGCCTTTTTAATTTTGTGAAGGCAAAAAGTGGGAACCTAATAAACACATGCATATGTAAAAATAAAAAATTTTAAATGTTTGCTCTCTGAAAGATCTAGTTATGAAAAGACAAGGTACAAGTTAGGAGAAAAAATTTGCAAGCCACAGGTCTGAAAAAGGAGTCATATCTAGTTAAAGAACTCTCAAAACTCAACATTAAAAACAGACACTGAGCTCAGCACCTGTGGCTCAATCGGCTAAGGTGCCAGCCACATAAACCTAAGGCGGCAGGTTCGAATCCCCAGCCAGGCCCACCAAACAACAATGATGGCTACAACCAAAAAATGGCCGGGCATTGTGGCGAGCGCCTGTGGTCCCAGCTACTTGGGAGGCGGAGGCAGGAGACTCACTTGAGCCCAGGAGTTGGAGGTTGCTATGAGCTGTGATGCCATAGCACTCTAGGGGGATAGCTTGAGGCTCCGTCTCAAAAAAAAAAAAAAAAAAAAAAGACACTGGTAAAGGACTTGTTAGGATGTGGGGACACCAGTTCATATATACCTTGCCAGTGGAATGTAAAATGGTTTAGCTACTCTCAGGAAAAAAAAAAAAAAAAACCTTTGGCAGTTTCATGGGAATTGGGGATGAAAAATAGAAAATAAACTTACCATATGGAACAGCAATTGTACTCCTGGGCATTTGTCCTAGAGAAATGAAAACTACATTTGCATTAAACCTGTATGGGAATATTCATAGCAACTTATTTATAATAGCCCAAACTGGAAACCATCAAAATGTGCCTGAACAAATGAAGGAATAAACAAATTCTATGGTACATCCATACCATGGAATACCATGTGGCAATCAAAAGGAGTAAACTCTTGACACATACAATTTGGGTAGATGTTCTGGGCATTAATAGAGTAGCTGTTGTTCAAGGTTGACAATGGTATGTGACAGAAATGGTGGTACGACATAAAAGGGGTACCTTGAGGGAGGTCTTTGTAATGAGGGAATAGTTCTAATAGCGAAAACTTTTTGTACCAAGGTCAAATTCTTGCTGCAATTATGAGAGATGTAACCAGTGAGTGGTAAAAAGCACAAGGAACCTATCTCTCTGTACTGCCTTTGCAAATTCTTGTAATGATTTCAAATAAAATGTTAAAGCAAATCCAAATGAAAACCATTGGTCCTACTGAGGATAGATTTTTAACACAATATTAACAACTCTATGATTTAGAGTAAAATTTCCTGAGAAAGCTTTGCTTATCCTTCAAGTCACCTCAGATTCTAATAGGTAAATTGTTTCCTTCAGTACCTTGAGGCTGTCTAGGCAACTTCACTTCAGACACAATCAGAGGACGAAAACAGAAAACTTGAAGCTGGTACATATAAGTACCTTAATTAGTTGAGCACAGAATTATGCTGCAGGGGTCAAATTGATATATCTGTTGAATTACATCTGTTTTATTTATTTGTTTGTTTGTTTATTTCTTTTTATTTATTTATTTTTGAGACAGAGTCTCATTTTGTCGCCCTGGGTAGAGTGCTGTTAGCATCATAGCTCACAACAACTCCTGGGCTCAAGAGATCCTCTTGCCTCAGCCTCCCAAGTAGGTGAGACTACAGGCACCTGCCACAACACCCTGCTAGTTTTAGAGAAAGGATGTCACTCTTGCTCAGGATGGTCTCCAACTCCTGAGCTCAGGCAATGGCCTCCCAGAGTGCTAGGATTGTGGGCATAAGCCACCACACCCAGCCAAATTACATCTGTTTTATAAAAGCATATCTAGCAATTGATCGGTTGCAAATCACAGATACTCCAAAGATCAGAAGAAAGCAAAAGTAAGGAAAAAAGGGAAACATTTTCATTTCCTGACACTTCCTGTTTTTTCATGTGAACCAAAGAGTTGCTATTGCTTTGACTTGCTCATTGAAAGGCTAAAACAAGACTCCAGTGCTGCAAATGATCAAATGTCTAATTATACCACGAGGCACTTTTACCAACAAAGGCTTCACTTTGATTCAGTAAATCAACATCCACCAGGGTTCTCCCAAGGGAGTGACATAAAATGAGCTTGGTTCTATAATTTGTCCTTTTAATATCTATATTTTATTCAAAACACAATCATTAGAACTGATTTTGATGTTGTTCACGTTAACACAATACTCACTATCTTTCTGACAAAGAGATCTTTTCAAATAGAAACTTAGGAATCCTTCTTTGTGAGAGAAAGAGCGTAAGAAAATAGAATGACGATATTTACAGAAGGCACAGCTTCCATTTCATCTCTAAAGGAGCCTTGGAGGCATATCATTATGCTTTGGAGCAGGGGTCCTCAAACTTTTTAAACAGGAGGCCAGTTCACTGCCCCTCAGACTGTTGGAGGGCCAGATTGCAGGCCCCAGGATGAGTCCTGCTAAGCAGGACAGTCAGCAGTGGCAAAAACACCTGGCGGACCGGATAAATGTCTTCAGCGGGCCGCATGTGGCCCGCAGGTCATAGTTTGAGGACGCCTGCCTTGGAGCCTTGGAGCTCCTTTAGAAATGAAATAGAAGATATGCCCTTTTTCCTCACAAACCTGAATTTTTTCATTGCTTCTCTGGACCACTACACGGAGTCATGTCCAGTTTTAAGGGATAACTTTCTCTAACCCAAAGAAGCTTTGGATTGACCATGGAAATCCTGTGTTTGAAAGTCAGATCAGAAAACAGCTGTTCATTATGGGCATAGTGGCTGCAGAAACAGAAGAAATCTCTCCCCTGACACTCACCTCCTGAAGGCCTTGCCCACCCCTCCTTTTAACCATGAACAGCAACATCCTCTTATCTAATAGAATCCTGTGGGCTCCTGTGTTATGCTGAGACAGCATCTTGCCAATTGGATGATGTTCCATTAAACTTCAAGACACGCACTTGCTCATTTTAGCAGTCTTGCTGACTGTACTTTACATAATGTCTTATTGCTAAAATCAATTAGTATCTTATCAAATTTTTAGTTAAGTAATTCTCATTTAAATCTATTTACTTTCTAAGAACTCATATTCCCAGTTCTGGACAGTCTTGTGTGATTGCAAATTTTATTATAGCATTAGACTCTAAATCTCCTTTCGACTTCCACTATCACTCTCCGCATAAGGCTTTATTTTTACCGTATCTTCTCTGGGGTTTTTTGCCTCTGCTTTAAGACCTTGAGAACAGCTTGTGGTTGCTGACATTACTGTTTACTAACATTCACTCACAAGTTGCAAATCTCTGCAAAAGACAAAGTAGGAACATGACAAGTGATATGAATCCCAGCTCTGACACTTGCTATATGCGCATCCTCGGGATGGCTTTTCAATTTTTCTAGGACTCATCTTTTAACTGAAAAATACTGGCGAAATATTTATGTTGTGCCGTACATATGGTTGGTGCTTGATAAATATTAGTTTCTTTTCTCTCTCTAGTGATTTCTGCACAGTGAAGGCAAAGATGTCTCAGACTTGCCTTAAAATCTGCAATGTGGGAGAGCAGAGGAAAATATAATAGATGAATTCTGAGGACTACAAAAATCTCTTTCCAAACATGCTGATACATGAAATCTCTGGGTTGGCTAAACTTGTGTATGAGAGATCAATGTAAAATAATAATAATCTCAGAGTTTTTGCTAATTTGTTTGTTTGCAGTTTTGGGCCAGGGTCAGGTTTGAACCCACTACCTCCAGTATATGGCCATGGCTGGAGCCCTACTCCTTGAGCCACAGGCACCGCCCTCTCAGGGAGCTTTGACAAACAGAATGTATTTCTAAGTATCTAATTCATTCTCCCTCCTCAAGAGTAACCCATCAGTCTAAGTTAGAAGACTACGTAAGCCAGGATAGTATGTGAAGGGAGTCTGGTTGGAGTTTAAATATACTGGTGAATCTTTCTCAAAGAAGAACAGCCTAGAAGGAAGTTAAGCCTTTGTTGTGCATGCTAAAGGGATTATAATTTGTAGAGGTACCTGAGTGATGACACAAGGAGGTTGATGTCACCAAAAGAACTCATGGCTTATGAGTTTCTTGAGAGAAGAAAGTAGTCCATGAAGGGCCACAGGGGCTCCAGGGTTTGGTGTAGGAAACAGATGCA
The DNA here is from genome assembly GCA_963574575.1 of Galagoides demidoff. NCBI lineage: Eukaryota > Metazoa > Chordata > Mammalia > Primates > Galagidae > Galagoides > Galagoides demidoff. The sequence goes on along the minus strand of CAUYQV010172155.1, from coordinate 10,304 downwards.
GAAATGAGGAAAAATGTACCAGAGTCTTTTTACTGAGATTTCTGTGGGAGCAAAGCATAGAAGAGTATGGACTTTAGGATTGGCTAGTTTGGATAATAAATATCAGACTTACGAAAAAAAATGTTAGGTAAGCTTTGTTTAGCCTGTTGGCCATGACTTCAATGTGTATGAATCAACAATAATGTATTAAATAAGTTGCCTCTAAATAAAAACAGACATAAAGCAAGGTATTGATTGGTTGATGAAAATACTGTGATCAGAGGCTGGTAGGAAATTCATGCTGTACTTCCTAGAAGCCTTGATTCAGTATTCATTGATTTCCATGTTTTTGGCAACATTATAAAACATAGCTCCCACAAATAATAAGAATCAACTGTATAGTTATGGTGAGGATGCAGAGTAACTAGATCTCTCACACATTACAGGTAGAAATGTAGAATTATGTATAGTGTAGGGTGTATGTGGGAATCATATCTTGATGAATCATATCTTAATGTGTTTATATTAGTAGTAATAATGATTTTATAAGCCTAGAAATCAATATTTAATGATTAGTTGTAAGTAGATTAAGAATAAAATTTAAAATATGATTATAGAAGATGGACAAAAGGAACAGAGAAACAGGATAAAAGTGATTTGAAAAAACCTTAATTTCACTGTAAAGCACTGTGTGGAGGTCTATCCCTTTAAGCTCTAAAAGCTGTCTTCTTAGAACTTCCCCTCCCTCCCCAGTGTGCCCTGCTGCAAGCAACCACGGTTTTCTACTCAGGCAGGGTGCTCGCTCTGGGAGAGTGATTTTGGGAAGTTGTGAATATAGAATGTTGAAACTTTGTTGAGCAAAACAAGAATTGTTCCAGCCAGATAACGATATAAATATCTCTTTTTTTCTGTCACTTTAGAATCAGTCCATCTGAACAGAAGGCTTTCTGAGTATTAATGATCACTTTTGTAATTTGTGTGTGTGGCCTAATTGGGGTTTTTTCTCTGATGTCCTGCTCTTGGACTGTTTTACTGTTCCAAACTGATAATCTGTTTGTGCTAAGATTATAAATACCTCAAAACAATACAAATAACAAATAAATCTATACAATCAACATAATTAGTTAAAGAAATAGTTTAGTTAGAAAAATGCAAGCGTAACAAGATCCATGACAGGATTTTTGCCTTGCCTTCATGAGATTTATGACTGAAACACTGGTATATAAAATAAATACAGAACTAGCCTAGATTTGGGGCCTGCATGCTGGACTCCTTACAAAGAAGGGCTGCAGCCTCCTGACCCCAACCAAGACTCTTAAAACTATCCTTTGTCTCTTTGTGTCTCTTGTTTCTTATTTCAATTTTCTTCATCCACTCACCTCACTAAGTACACTGGAAGGAAACCCATAGCACTGTCAGAACTGGTTCCCAATAATATAGCAACTCTAAGAAAGTTTGCCAATTTCTTATAAAGTAAAACCTATGCTTACCATACAACCCAGTAATTCTAGTCCAGGGTGTTTATCCCAGAGAAACAGAAACTTAGATTCACACATGGACTCTTAAAATGGTAGGTTTATATCTTTTGCTAAATTTGAGAGATTTTCAACCATTTTTTGCAAGTATTTATTCAGCTTCATATTCTATTACCACTCCTTTTTGGACTCAAAGGACATGAATGTTAGATACTTTGTTACTGACTCACAAGTCCCTAAGACTCAGTTCATCTCTGTTGTTCAGATAGGATGGTTTCTATTGTCTATCGTCAAGTTCATTGATCTTTATTTCATCTCACCTCTGCTATTAAACCTATGAAGTTTTAAAACAAATTTTCAGCTATCATATTTTTCATTTCTAATTTTTTTTTTTTTTTTTTTTTAGTAGAGACAGAGTCTCACTTTGTTGCCCTTGGTAGAGTGCTGTGGTGTCACACAGCTCACAGCAACCTCCAAATCCTAGGCTTAAGTGATTCTCTTGCCTCAGCCTCCTGAGTAGCTGGGACTACAGGCACCCACCACAACACCCGGCTATTTTTTGGTTGCAGTTTGGCCAGAGCTGGGTTTGAACCCACCACCCTCAGTTTATGGGGACGGCACCCTATTCACTGAGCCACAGGTGCCACCCCATTTCTAAAATTTTAATTTGTTCTTCTTTATACTTCTGTTTTGTTACTGAATTAGCCTATTTTTAAATTTATTCCAAAAGTGTTTGTAATTGCTTGTTGAAGCATTTTTATGACAGCTGCTTTAAAATTCTTATCAAAACCCCCAACATCTATGTTATCTCAGCACCAGTATCTGTTAATCATACTTTCTCATTTGAGTTGAGATTTCTTTGTTTCTTAATATAGTGAATAATTTCAGACTGTATTCAGGAGATTTTGAATATTTTGGTATCAAACTCTGGTTCCTACGTGAATTTATTTTGACAATTACTCAATCTGTTTACATGCAAATGCATGTCCAGCTCATTCTTGTGGGCCATGATTCAAATGTCAATTTACCTGTAATGCTCTGAAGTGCTATTCTGGTCCACACCTCTTGTGTGTTGCCTAGATGACCAGAGTTCACCCTACACTGTCCTCCGCAATGGCTAGAAGAGGGATGGGAATCATCCCCTTGCTACTTTAGGATGGGAACAGAAGACTGGGTTCTGTACACTGACACAGCTGGCCAAGGGAGTTGTTTTCCTTTTGGAGAGGGCATGCAGTCACAATCTTGTCCACAGTGTCTAAAGAGAGCAGGGATTAGGTATGCTGCCTCATGACTGTAGTGCTGGGGGCTGGGGTACAAAAGAGTGGTGGAAGTCAGAGTTCATCCACAGGATCTGCAGAGAATAACTGCAGAGGTAACTGAACACGGTAGGACAAGGAAGTGAAAGAAAGAAAGGGTTCCACTTACAGACTCTACTGCTCCATACGCTTTGTGGTGGGAGGGTAGATAAAGGTGTTTTTTTTTTTTCCTTCATGGTATTTACCTCAAGAACAGGTAAATATTCACTAAAGATTTCTGTACTGTTGAGTTGCACTTCCCCCAGTTTGGGGTGGGGGAGAATGTAGGTTTTCCTTGGGGTTATTTTTTGTCTGGATTTATTGATACTGCTGAGTTGCAGGCTTCTCTAGTCCCAACCTAGGTTATGCAGGAGAAAGAACAAACTAAACCCAAGACCTCACTCCCAGACTCTTTTGTGAGTTCTAACATCCCTAGCAGTCTGCCTTTCCTCCACCTCGCAAAGCCCTCTGCTAGGTACAGTGTTTCCCTGAAAATAAGACCTACTCAAAAAATAAGCCCTAGCAGGATTTCTATGTATTTGTTAAATATAAGCCCTAACCTGATAATAAGACCTAGTGATGGGGGTGGCTATGCAGCATGTCTGTATAGCCGCGCCATGCACTTCAGCGCAGAGCAGTAAGGAAGACTGGAATACCTTTTATCTGCCACAGCTCCTTTCTCAGAGCCGTTTACACTTGCACAGGTGCACATATGGTAACCAGGTCACAGGCATCCTATTGCACAGGTGCGAACGGCTAGGGGAAAGGAGTTCATGCATCACTAGCGCCAGCCCCACCAACAAGGTCGGCTCCCCTTGTCAGGTTCCAGAAGAAGATGACTCAACTGTATTTGAATAAATGTAGATTGTTGTATTATACTTAATAAAAATAAGACATCCCCTGAAAATAAGGCCAAGTATGTCTTATTGAGAAAAAATAAATAGAGACAGTGTCTTATTTTGGGGGAAACACGGGAACTTATGTGTTTTTTCCAGAGATTTTTGTTGTGATGAGCAGGAGTGAAATGGATTGCACCTTGCTCAGAACCAGAATTGCAGCCAATCCCCTTTGGATGGCTATTTCAGTTTTCTGATTTTTTGGTCTTACGAATGATACTATGATTCGTATTCTTGCTCATGCCACTTGGCCTCTTAATCCCTTAGGATAAATTCCAACTAGAAATCTTAAAGTCAAGAGGTGATATACTATTAAGGCTTTTGATATAAAATATGAATAGTATAATACTATACCCCTGTAATTCTTCTTAAATATTATCTTTCTTTTTTAATATTAGTCAAACTGATAGATGAAAGACTACTCAATCTCAATTACTCATCAAAAATTGCAAACCTTTAGCCTTTTTAGATTTATCTTGTGAATTATTAACATCTTTTGTACACTTTCAATTGAGGTGATCACCTTCTGCTGGTTTGCAAGATGTTCATATAGATATCACTGGGGTTTTATTGTCTGTCATGCAAACCATAAATACTATTCCCAGTTTGACTTGAGTTTTGTTTACATGGTTTTGTCATATATAAGGTTTTGTTTTTTCTGTAGATCTGTCCATTTTTATGAATATTTTCTATTGGGTAGATCTGCCTTCCAGGTCCTGCATGCCAGAAGAGTAGGAAACTACTCTTTTCTGATCCCTTTTCTGTCTCCTTTTTGCATTTGAAGTGTTTGGAGGGGAAAAGAAAAGCCAACATAGCACCCTTTAAATCAAAGAAAGATAAATGGTGTAACAAATAGGAAGGTCTTCTATATTACTCTTTTTTTCTGCTCATTTTTCTAAAACAAAAGCCCTCCAAAAAGAAACTCAAAACACTTTCTTAAACTCAAATCACTTTCTACGTCATTCTCGTTGATTTCAACCCAAATGTCTAAACTGGCAAATCAGAGCCATTTGCACTGACTTTACACAGGCAAAGTCCCTTTCCCTTGGGAATGTCAGACCAGCCTCCCTCAAAGTTCTCCTCTCCATTCCCACTCCTTGTCTGTGCTCCAGTAGTGAATCAGGAAAGACAGTGATGGAAATAGCACATGGCAGCATCAAATAACAATTTTTCTGGAAGTTTCAAGAGTTGTCACTAACTTTTTCTCAAGCTGAAGCTTTGTGGGTTTACTCTGATTTCTTTACTGTGGCATTAAAAATCAGTTTCACTCCTCTGTTAGACATAGAGCACTTGTGAATATTTAAATATTCCAAGGTATTGTCCTGATTCCTATTTCAACCCATGCCCCTACTGAGATAACCTAAGCATTCCCATTTGATTTGTATGAGAGACAAACTATGAATTATTTTCAATGTTTTCTTTGCAGTTGCTGCAATGCTAAAATAACACAAGCATGATTTCATTTCTATGATGTCTGTGAATTGTCTATAAAACTTTGACTGTTGAACTTAATATATGCAACAAAACGATGGCAAAGATGAAATTCAAAAAGAAGGCAGGGAAGTTCAGAGACCCAAATTGAACTGCCAAGAGCAGTATTTCAGGTTTGGAAGTAGAGGACCAGAGTTCATTGCTTGCTTCCATTTCTTGATCATTAATTACAGTTATTCAATTAATAATTCAGTGTCCTGAACTATTTTGATAACTCCTCATTAAGAGAATCAAAGCTGATAATTAAAGGATGAGTCAGAGACCTTATCCACCAAGAGCAAAGGCCCCAATGAACAACATAAAAGATGCATCATTTTACATTCCTGACATGTAAGTGGGCATGAATATTGATAGTTCCTAAGAGGAGAAAGAGGGACTGAAGTATAAGTTTGCAGAGCCCTGCTTTGTTCGCAACCCAAAATCAATACCAAAAAGACTGCCCAATATGCTTCAGTAACTGATCATCAATTATTTACCTTTACCAGGTTCTTTTGTTCCAAGTTTCTGTTTACAAGATTACTTTGTAACTTAAATTATTATTTCCTTTCACATGGCTGCTGGGTAGGGGTTGATTTTCTTTTTTTACAAGATGAACTTGAAAGAACAAGTTTGTGTATGTCTTCCACCTGTCACTTCAGGTTTCAGATTTAAATCAGGATGACCTCTATTCTACATCTATCTTCCTTTCCAGTGGTGCTCTGACGTCTACCAGGTAGGTGTTATAGGCCAACGTGTTCACCATGAGAAAAGCGTAGGGTCTTCACCTTCTGCCAGATTGACAGCTAAGGGCAATGGGAAGAAAGGCTCCTGGAGTTTTTCCCAGGTTTGCCTTTCCTTAATTCTCTCAGAGTTCTGAGTTGACAACAAAGAGAAAACTTGTAATGGTCTATCAAGGCTTAGCTGGTCCCAATTTTCTTAAACCTTAAGCCCCAGTTTTGAGGCAGGGCTGTTTTGTTGGCTTTCTGCTTGAAGTGACTACTTGAACTGTAAGTTAATCATAAAAGATGTACAATTTTTATTAAGAACTTTTTATAGTTGGCCCTCCATATCCACTGGTTCTACATCTGTGGACTCGGCCAATCGCAGAAAGTATTGATGGAAAAAATCAGATAGCTATGTTTGTACTCAACATGTAGATTTTCTTTCCTGAAATTATTCCCTAAGTAACACACCTTTACAAACATTTACATTGCAATTACCTTGTACTAGGTATTATATGGAATCTAGATATGATCTAAAGAGAATATGTGTAAGGATGTAAATACTATGCCATTTTATATCAGGGATTTGAACATCTGCAAATTTTGGTATCCAGTGGTATTCCTAGAACCAATTCCCCCCGAGGGACAACTGTGTTTCCTAAACACCATACTAAGATTTTTTATGATACAAAAAATTCTTACTAAAACTCCTATGAGGTATTTATATTAGCTTCATTTTTACAAGCAGAGAAAATGAAATTCATAGAGTATGAAGCTTTGGAAGTAGCAGAATTTGGATTCAAACTCAGGCTTGTTTGCTTCCAACTCCTAAGCAATAATGGTGTCAGTGAACTGAGTTTAAAGAGTCACATGTCTCCACTGAGTAGAACAGAGATCAGCAAATTTTTTTCCTTAAAAGGCCAAAGAGTACTTTGTTAGGTAAATTCCCAAATATTTGATCTTCTTTGGCACAACTGTAAAGGGAATCGAGTCCTTGATTGTTTTTTCAGCTTGACTATTAATGGTATACATGGATGGGGCTGAAACATATCCTACTTAGTAAAGTATCTCAAGAATGGAAGAAAAAATCCATTGTACTCGGTACTATTATGAATCCAATTTACAATCACTCATACTTTCATATGAACAATAGATCACAACTATGACCCAGGATGAAGGGGGGGAGGTCAGATGGAGGGAAGGTGAATGGTGGGATCACACCTATAGTGCATAATGCAAGGGTACTTGTTGGATTCATTAAGTATGGAGTATAAATGTCTTAACACAATAATTAAGTAAACAAGATGAGGTTTATATTAACCAGTGTGATGTAATACTCCTAATTCTATATGAAATCAGCACATTGTTCCCCATACATGCCATAATGTATACATGATCCATTCATTTATGATTTAATAAAAAAAAATTAAAAGCCCAAAGAGCAAATATTTTAGGCTTTGCAGGCCCTATGGTCTCTGATGCAACAAACCTACCCTGCATTGTGGTGTGAAAGTGGCCAGAGATGATACTTAATGAATGGGGAGGCTGGGTAACAATACGTCTTTATTTACAAAAATAGGCAGGCTGGGTTTAATATATGGATTACAGTTTGCTCAACCTCTAGTGTAGAAGAATCCACATGCTTTAGCTACAACTGGAAAAACTGTTTTATCTCCTTCAGAAAGCACCTAAATCAGTGGTTTTCATCTCATGGCACACTTAACCCATAAACTTCTATAGCACACTTACATTATGTTGATCAAAAGAAAAGAATAAAAAGAAGAATATAATTACTGTGCTTTGGACTTTTTGAAAATAATTTAATTAATGATCTTTAAAAATTTTTACAGCATGCTGGTTGAAAAATGGTGAATTTAATGCCTTAAGTGGTGAATTTAATGATCAGACTAGCATTGGACTCATCCTTGGATAGTGGGTCCCTAATAGCCCACAAAGAATTTTGTGCAGAAGCATCTTCTAATCCTAAAACATTTAATGAATGAAATAGGCATTTGGCATAGTTGTTCCCATTGCCACTTTCAGGAATAAATTCCCAACTTGGACACCAACAAGGGCTTTCCAAAAAAAGGAAGAATCGAAGTGTATGGGCAAAAATTCAAATGAGGAAAGCTGGCCAAACAGTGGTGATGGTGGGGAACTGAGGTGAGGGTACCCCTCGAAAGAGCCACTTCTCTTCTCCATCCAGTAGTGCTGACGGAACATGGGCTCAATGTTGCCACATCTTAGTCAAGAAGCCTTGAAAAGCCACATAGCACATGCAGGATTCCATCTGTCCTTGTAGAGCTGGACATGAAGAAAGGATGGGGCTCTGCCAATAAGTACAATGATAAAGACGACCTTATGAGAGGCCTGTAGTCCAAGATCAAGTACAGAGCATTCCAATATTTTTAGTATTCTCTCTGGCCAACAGTTTCCTTTAAATAAATAAAAATAATGCAGGTATTCTTTTAAACTCAAGTAGAATTTCAATTATGATCATTTCACCCATTTAAAAAACATTAGCAGCATGATTTTCATCAGTTTATTGATATATTATGAGGTAATAACAAAGACGCAGGTGCTATATGATAATAAAGTGGGGTCAGATACTCCCTGACGCCTAGAAGTGCAGACCAGTCTGTGTTATTTTAAAAGTACTTAAAGAGAAATCTATAATTTCCTGTGTTTTATCATGACCCTTCATCATATAATTTCCACTAATAACTCACTGTGTGAGTTCGAGTCTTAAATTTTACTGGATCTTCAATTCTCTTCTATAAAATAGAAATATTCATAAAATGTTTCCCAAATTGAGTGGGAAAATAGATTTGTTTGTATAGCGACAGAGAATTTTGCCAATCACTCGGGGCCATTTGGAGAAGTTCGTTAAGTGTTGAATTTAACGTAGGAATAAGAGTTCCACTCTTTCTTGAGCAGGCAATGACAGTTTGGAGCAGCACTTCTGGATATGAGGGAGAGACATAAAAATCTAGGCAGTTACTCAATCCTTTAGAGCTATAATTTTCAACTAGTGAGCTGCAACTCACTGGCGTGCTGTGAAAGGATCTTAGGTATGCTACAAAAATTTTTAAAGGTCATTAATTAAATTATTTTCAAAAAAAGTTCAAAGCACAGTAAGTATATTCTTGTTTTACTCTTTTGTCGATGAATATAATTTAAGTGTGCCATGGAAGTTTAACTATAGGTTCAAGTGTGCCATGAGATTAAAAAAAAAAAAGTTGAAAAACACTCCTTTTGGGAGAGATTGGCTGTATCCACCCGGGTACAACAATCAGTGGTTTCTCAGATGTTGAGAACTCATGTGTCGGTCACAGGACCTAAGGCTGACATCACCACAGCCTCACAATCCCTTGGTATCTTTGTTTTAAATTCTGTAAAAATATAGAAAAATCCCTCATGTATGTCCCTACAGGAAAGGAATAGGAATAGGAATGTTTAACAACATTAAAATGCTTCTCAAAGGAAGCTCCAATTCCAAGCTTTACTTTTGAATGAGGTAAAAGGGACCACTGCTGCCCTAACAGTGGTTTACTCTCTAGAAACGTACCTCCTTGTGAAGCAGTGTCATTAGTTTGGTTTCACTTGGGGTATGTGTACAAGATCAGATGTGGAGGCTAACAAACTAAGTCATTATTTCATATGCTGTAAAATTTCATGTTTTTAAACCTTCTTTTAACAAGAGGACTTATACTAAAAATAGCAGAGTATGCATAAAATATCATGAGTATGCCTAAATGTAACTGAACCACCCTAGATTTTAAATCCTCCTTACAAAGTAGCCACCCAAACATATGCACCACCTTTGACATGTAGCTCATATCCCCCAAGTTTATAGCCCCAAAATTGTTTTTCACACTTACATCTAAAATTTGCAAGCATTAAGATGTTAACCCAGTCTTAAAGCATAAAATAATCACAAAAATTTATACACCATCAGAATGAATTTTTTACTTATTGATACGATCATAACAAATTTGGTAAGCATCTAGTCAGTTAAATTCAAACAAAATTTTGCAAACCAATGGATATCACCTATTTCCGGTCCTTCTGCAAGGATAAAGTAATTGTTACCACTATAATCAGTACTGATTTTTTTCCCACCATAATTGTGAATGGAGAGGTTAATTAACTAACTCAGTGCAGAAACTGGGGAATTTCTTAATATTTAAAATCCATCTTATTATAGTAGTATGTGTTTAATAATATTATGCATTTAAAATCTGGGTCAGTCACTCTTCATCTGTTTCATATGTTTCTGCATGACAGCAGATGAGAATATGTGGAGACATGCCTGTTGCAATATTTTTTTTTTTTTGGAGACAGAGCCTCAAGCTATCCCCCTGGGTAGAGTGCCATGGCATCACAGCTCATAGCAACCTCCAACTCCTGGGCTCAAGCGAGTCTCCTGCCTCCGCCTCCCAAGTAGCTGGGACCACAGGCGCCTGC
>CAUYQV010172154.1:0-12364 GCA_963574575.1 Galagoides demidoff | reverse complement strand
GCCTATAGTCCCAGCTACTCAGGAGACTGAGCCAAGAGAATTGCCTAAGCCCAAGAGCTGGAGGTTGCCTTAAGCTATGACACCACAGCATTCTACCGAGGGGACTCTGTCTCTAAAACAAACAAACAAACAAACAAAAAAACAAAACCAGATAACTAATGGTGGTTGTAGTCAGTGGCAGTTTACTGCATGTGTACAACTCCAGTTTCTGGAAATCTGCAGAGATTTGGATTCTCTCTTCCTTGTCTTTGTTTTTTTTTTTCTTTTTTGCATGCATAGGTCAGAGAGAATCATTGACTAAGTTGATCAAGGGAATCTCAGAACACAAGCCACGAATTGAATGATGGGCACAATTTGGCTATTTAAGACATATTAGAGACCCTCTATCAAAAGATAAAACTCCCTGGGGGAGGGGGGATAATCTGAGTCATCTGCCAACCTCAACAAAATGCCTGTGCAACAAGGTGCACTGTGAAAGCACTACATGAGTCAACCCTGCTATTTCCTCTTACAGTTTCATCTCAGCTCTGAGACCCAAGATTCAATGTAAAAATGGGATCCTTAATTTTTTTTTTTTTTTGAGACAGAGCTTCAAGCTGTCTCCGTGGGTAGAGTACACTGGCATCACAGCTCACAGCAACCTCCACTGGGCTTAAGCGATTCCCTTGCCTCAGCCTCCCAAGTAGCTGGAACTACAGGCGCCTGCCACAACACGTGGCTATTTTTTGGTTATAGTTGTCATTGTTGCTTAGCAGGCCTGGGCTGGGTTCAAACCCACCACCCTAGGTGTATGTGGCTATTGCCCTTGCTGACTGAGCTAGAGGCGCTGCCCGGGATCCTTAATTTTTAAAGAACTGAGTACTTCACCTTTTGGCTATGTTTGCTTTTTATATGATGTATAAATACTAGGCCCCAGAAGCTTCAAATACATACGAAAATCTTACTGAAGATAAATTATAATTATGATGATCATTATGTGGAACATTCTAGATGAAAAAGTAGTGCGTTTAGGCTGGGCACAGTGGCTCACATCTGTAATCCTAGCACTCTGGGAGGCCGAGGTGGGTGGATTGCTTGAGCTTAGAAGTTCTAGACCAGCCTGAGCAAGCAAGAACAAGACCTCATGGCTACTAAAAATAGAAGAAACCAAGGCCAGAGGATCGTTTGCACCCAGGAGCTTGAGGTCCCTGTGAGTTATGATAATCCCATGGCACTCTACTCAGGGTGACAGAGTGAGACTTTGTCTCGAAAAAAGAAAAAGTTTAAAAATGAGGGTTCCTGGCCAGGTGTGCAGTGGCTCACACCTATAATCCTAGCACTCTGAAAGACCAAGGCAGGTGGATCGCCTGAGCTCAGGAGGTGGATACTAGACTGAGCAAGATGAGACCCTTTCTCTATTGAAAATAGAAATCTTAGCCAGGTGTCATGGCAGGTGCCTATAGTCTCAGCCACTTGAGAGGCTGAGGCAAGAGAGTCCCTTGAGCCCAAGAGTTTAAGGTTGCTGTGAGCTATGATGTCATGGCAGTCTAGCCTGGGACAACAGAGTGAGACTGTGTCTCAAAAAAAAAGAGGGCGCCTGAATCAGGCTCACTTAGGAATACCTGTTGATGCACCTAATCATCTAAAAAGATTTTTTTTTTTTTTTGAGATAGAGCCTCAAGCTGTCACCCTGGATAGATTGCTGTGGCATCACAGCTCATAGCAACCTCTAACTCCTGGGCTCATACGGGTCTCCTGCCTCCACCTCCCAAGTAGCTGGGACTACAGGTGCCCACCACAACACCTGGCTATTTTTTGGTTGCAGCCGTCATTGTTGTTTGGTGGGGCCTAGGCTGGATTCGAACCTGCCAGCTCAGGTGTATATGGCTGGTGCCTTAGCGGCTTGAGCCACAGGTGTCAATCCTAAAAAGATTTTTTAAATTCTTGCCTCTTGAAAACACCCTTTATAGAAGACAAATGAAAAGTTTAATCAATCAATTGATAAGAAAACTGAATTGTCAACCTTTTCACTTAGTTATTATTCTACTCCAAAGCCTAAAAGAAAGCTAGATAAGGTGTATATAAAAGTTAGGCCCTCAGGTCAACAGGTTTGCTTGTTTTTCAGAGCTATCTATCCATGCTGAGTCTAGGCATTGAAAATGCATTTGTCGGCTTGGTGCCTGTGGCTCAAGTGGCTAAGGTGCCAGCCATATACACCTAAGGTGGCAGGTTCAAATCCAGCCCAGGCCCGACAAAACAACAATGACGGCTGCAACCAAAAACATAGCCGGGTGTTGTGACGGGTACCTGTGGTCCCAGCTACTTGGAAGGCTGGGGCAGGAGACTCGCTTGAGCCCAGGAGTTGTAGGTTGCTGTGAGCTGTGATACCATAGCACTCTACCCAGGGGGACAGCTTGAGGCTCTGTCTTAAAAAAAAAAAAAAGAAAATGCATTTGTCTGTCCTATTGCTAATGGGTTCTACCTTGAATAGAAACAGAAATAAGACCTTCTGGTAATTAGTTAGTTACTTTGATATGCTTTGTAAAAATTTTTATCTACTGGCAGTCTCTGAGTTAGAAACATCGGACTGATGTACAACTTGTGCTAAGGAACAGAGGCTATTACAAATAATAGGTCATGTAGCTGTTACAAGTTAACATATGAATTCAGCTTAAGAACAAACCTATAGAATCTATCTTGTTTATAATCTGAGGACTGCCTGTATAAAGGAAAATCACTACAAATTTTTACAATGGGACAAACATTAGTCTCAACAAGCTTCACTTTTGATCATTTTATTTTAATTGGGTCTCCTATCTAATCCTTCCTTTCTCTAGGCAAATAATAGTATTTAGGCCTGAAATCTAAGTCCTGTGCCTTTGAGATATAAATTTTCTACCTTGTGTTACCTAAGAGCCATCCTTTGGAAATGAAAATTTAGGGTAAAAAGTTTTTAGGTGGTTACTTAAAAGGGAGGAATAATGAACAGCGATGAGGTTAAAATTAAGGATTAATCTACCCACAGTTAGATGGACTAGAGGAAACTATTGCTGGTCACCTAACATGACAAGGCCTCAAATCAGTCAGCTTTATTTACCCCAGTTTGGAAAAATTTAAAAAGCTGAGAAGTAGGGCCAGGTGCAGTGGCTCGCTCATGCCCGTAATCCTAGGACTCTGGGCGGCTGAGACCAGTGGATTGCTGGAAGTCAGGAGCTCAAGACCAGCCTGAGCAAGAGCAAGTCCCTGTCTATTAAAATAATAAACAAAAAACTAGCCAGGTGTTATGGCAGGCACCTATAGTTCCAGCTACTTGGGAGGCAGAGACGAGAGGATCATTTGAGTCCAGAAGTTAGAGGTTGCTATGAGCTATGACACCATGGCACTTTACTGAGTATAATAGAGTGAGAATTTGTCTCAAAAAAAAAAAGTTTGGAGGCAGAGATTACTAACCTAGCTAACAATTGCTTGGGGCAGGCATCTCAAACTACGGCCCACGGGCCCCATGCAGCCTGCCTAAGACATTTATCCGGCCCGCAGGGTGTTTTTGCTGCCCCTGTCCTGCTTAGCAGCCGACTTGTCCCAGAGCCTGCAGTCCAGCCCTCCAATGGTCTGAGGGACAATGAACTGGCCCCCCTTTAAAAAGTTTGAGGATCCCTGGCTTAGGGCAATAATCAGGCAGGTAAATCAAGAAAAGAGAAAGAGTCCCTTTGACTCAACTTACCTCTTAGAATAGTATAATTAGCAAATTCATGTTTTAGTGATCAGAACCCACCATCTCTGCCTAACAATATTTTTCAGTTTCCCAAACATTTGAGTATGTCAATAAACTGAATATTAAAGATTAATTATCTTAATAATAATTCATGAATTAGGCCATGTCCAGCCTGTAAAATAGATAGGAGCCCCACAAGGTGTTACAGAATGGTCAGCTTTTGTAAGGCAGTGATGGCACAAATAAGGAAACACCATAGTGAAAAAAGTGGATTGGGGCTAGGCAGTGACTCATCCCTGTAATCTCAGCACTCTGGGAGGCCAAAGTGGGAGGATTGCTTGCGGTAGAGTTGGAGAGCAGCCCGAGAAAGAGCCAAAAAATACACTTGATCTTAGCAAAAGGCTGAGAAGTGTTAAGAGCCAAAAATACAAAATATTAGCCAGCATGGTGGCATGTCTTGTAGTCCGAGCCACTTGGGATACTGAGGTAGGAGCATCACTTGGGACCAGGAGTTGGTACAGTGAACTATCATGATGCTACTGTACCCTATCCTGGGTGACAGAGTGCAACTCTGTTTCAAAATAAAAAAAAATTTTTTTAAAGAAAAAGAAGGCTGGTTGGGTGGCACCTGTGGCTCTGTGGGTAAGGCGCCAGCCCCATATGCCAAGGGTGGTGGGTTGGAACCCAGCCCCGGCCAAATTGCAACAAAAAATAGCCGGGCATTGTGGTGGATGCCTGGAGTCCCAGTTACTTGGGAGGATGAGGCAAAAGAATCAGAGGTTGGAGGTTGCTGTGAACCATGATGCTGCGGCACTCTACAGAGGGTAACAAAGTGAGACTTTGTCTAAAAAAAAAAACTAAAGAAAAAGAAGACTGGGTAATATCAGGTTACTTTCCTTGTATGGATTGAAGTAAAGGGGGCCTCCTTATCATGCTGGGTATGGTTGACTAGGCCCCCTTTTTAAATTTTTTTTTTTTGAGACAGAGTCTTATTGTGTCACCCTTAGTAGAGTGCCATGGCATCACAAGAAAATCCTGTATCGATATTATATTCCATAAACTGTCCTTCATTTGTAAAATGTAATAATTTGGTTGTTTGAATTATTTGGAAAACTGAATCTTTGTCAAAAAAAAAGATTCTCACCTTTTAAACCTTCTAATTATCAGTCTAGCCAAGTAAGTAATTAACTTTGTAGTACATTATAATCCTATTTTGTAAATGTCAGCTGCAACCAAAAAATGGCCGGGTGCTGTGGTGGGCACCTATGGTCCCAGCTGCTTGGGAGGCGGAGGCAGGAGACTCACTTGAGCCCAGGAGTTGGAGGTTGCTGTGAGCTGGGATGCCATGGCACTCTACCCAGGGGGATAGCTTGAGGCGCTGTTTAAAAAAAAAAAAAAATGTGTTTTTGAAAGTAAAAAAAATTGAAGCTTGTAAAAAAGAGGTTTTTTATAAAAAACGGTTTTTTATTAAAAAAGCTCATAAAAAGGAATTTACGTGTAATCCATTTAACTACATATTGTCTTTAAAACATTTTAATTTGTAATCTTGTTTAAAGAAATATTTTAAGTCTTTGATATTTGACAAACCTTCGAAAATCAAAACTCTATGTTTATTCTTTTTGAAAAGACATATTAGGATTATTTGGAAATATATAGGAAACACTGTCAAATATGAAATGGTAATTAATTTTACATAAATTATATTTATTCCAATATTATAAAATATTATTATTAGTGTATATTATCAGTAATAATTTTAATTCATCTCAAAAATGTTTTTTATAACTGAGTCCAAAGTTTGTCCTTCAAAAAATATTAAGAGAAACTGATGAATTCTCTTAAATTCAAATTTCTAACATCTTTTTTTTTGCAGTTTTTGTCCAGGGCAGGGTTTGAACCTGCTGCCCAAAATTTCTAAAATCTTTGAAAATTAAATAACTTTGAACTAAAAGTAAATTTTTAGAACTTTAAAAGTTAACACATCCAGGTGGTGACTGTGGCTCAAAGAAGAGGGCGCCAGCCCCATATGCTGGAGGTGGTGGGTTCAAACCCAGCCCCGGCCAAAAACTTCAAAAAGAAAAAAACTTAACATGTCTATAAGTATTGCTAACTTAGCTTCAAATAAAACAGAAATCAGTTGCATGAAATTGAGTTAATTTGTTGTGGCTTTTTATTTAAAATGTTACTGATTCTCTGTGTTGTTTTTCCAGAAGTCAAGAAAGCCATTTTCTTTCTCTTAAACTATGTGTAACTTGGGTGGCCCCTGTGGCTCAAAGGAGTAAGGTGCAGGTCCCATATGCTAGTGGTGGTGGGTTCAAACCCAGCCCCAGCCAAAAAAAAAAAAAAAAAAAAAAAAAAACTATGTGTAACTTTCAGCAATGAATGTTATAAACAAAATTTAAAACATTTCTTTTTCCTCTCTCCTTGATTTCTCTGGAATTTAAAAGCCATTTATAAGTATTCTTAATTCCTAACAATATAATTATTTGCATAAGTTCAATTAAGAATCTGTTTTATTCTATAGGACATAATAAAAATGCTGGTCATTTTACCAAGGCTTTGGCTGGAATAGCATTTCCAGAAGTATCCAGACTGTGTTAAGGTTGACTTTATAAAAAAGTCCTTTGGAAAGATTGGCCAGATACCCATCAATAACGTTTCTTGATCTGTGGTAAGTAACGAAGGTTGCTTTCTAACAGGTCCAGGAATCGAAATGTACTTGGGAACCTCAAGAAAAGAGGAATTTACCCAATGCGTACAGGTATCTAATGGCACAGATGGAACCTGGGCTCATGAAAGGCTTCCAAGTCTAACCTGAGATTCCTTATAAAAAGTTCCAGCAAAGCCAATTTTGAAAGAAAGCAAGCCTAGATAGCTAATAATTATTCTTGCTACACTTTAAGTAAATAATTAGACCCAGCGTACTGAAGGTACAGTTTATTTTGGCAACTAAATTAGTCCTACTATAATTTGTCTTTAATAAAGAGAGAAATTAAAGAGAGAAACATGGTTCAAGGAGAAAAGAGACTGTGGCCCACCTGTATTAAATCTCAGCATTGTCTGTAATGTCAGCTCATAAAATGAAACATACCTGTTTTATTAAACTGATCTGTTAAGTGAAATTTAAAAAAAAAGCCTAAGAGTATAGAATTATATACAGTAATTGTATTTCCTCTGAAACCTTGAAACTCGGCAAGAATTGCCTATTGGCCACGCTAGAAAATTTGTATAGTATTAAACATTATCTACTGTGTCTGTATAAATACCTCAGGAAAAATTGGAACCTGAATGAGAATTTCCCAGTAAATAATGTAACTGTAACATAGCCTCATAAGTAGCCCCATACCCAACTGGTATTCACGAATATTCACTTGAATTATCCAGAACTTTAAATCAATTCTGTAGAGGCTCTTAAAACTACATATTATCTTAAAAACTATGCTATGTTTATAAATAAAAATACTAATGTTCTCATTATGTAAACCTTAGCCTCAAAATCCAGAACTTGTAAATGTTTGTAAGTAATGGCTAAATAGTTTCATTCTCTTACACTAAACCCAACCCTAACTTCACCTGTCAGTAATAATTAACCATGTTATATTTAATGCAGCGAAGATGAAAGAAACTCTTATCTAAATTCTTCACAGCTAACCAGAGAGAACTTCACTATTCCATAGAAAGCAAAAATGACTTTTAAAATGGTCAACATGCCCTGCTCCAGCCACATACGGGAAGCTGGCTGGTCCACACACAACTGAAGCCTAAGGAAACTCCTTGTGGAACTTGTCTTAATTAAACTTTAAGAAAGGAATAGAAAAAGGTGTAATCTATGTACCCATACTACTAAAATAGACAACAAGCAATCCACATTTGAGTTAAAATTAATGACTTAACTTATGGTCCTAGAATAGGTGGGGATTTATTAGGTCTAGTGGGCCTAGACTAAGACAGAAAGGTGTCAGGCCTAGGCTATAAGGGAAAAATACCAGTTAACTCCTGGCAAATTTCAGGACTGTAAGCTTTCAAAAAAAGGAAATGAAATAAGTCTAGTTCACCCCCAAGATAAATGAGAAAGTACTAATTGATTTCTTGCTTATAGTTCACTTCCAGTTTCTTGCTTTGCTAACTCCCTGGAAAGTGAACCGGGAGGCACCAACTGTCCCTGAACTGACCTTTAAACAATACCAGGTGGGGAAAGTAATGAAGCCAAGATTTATGGAGGGGAAGTACTCAAACTAAGATGTGTAGGGGAAAGTATTAAAACAAAGATATATGACGTATGACTAACCACAAAATTCTGCTTATGTACAATGCTTGCTTGCTACCCTACTCGGATGCACCTGGACAGCTTGCGTGCCAACCAGGATGCAGACCAGGCCTTAAAAATCTGACCCCTTAAGCACTCGGGGCTACTTTCAGAAACCCCATGTGGTCTTTGTGGAAATCTTGGGCACAAGACCATTGGAGAATGCAGAGATAGGAGAAATCTTTGAAAACTTCAGTAGAAAAGGAGCCTGCTGAGAAAATCTGACCAGGTACTCATGTAGCTGAAACGACTAGGAGTTGCACAGGGCATTGTGAGGTTATGGCCCCAAAGTCAATTAGCTGGGCTTCACAGAGGAAAACATGAGATCTTCAAGTTCCATTAAAGTTCAATGTATTCGGAGATTTTTGTTGGATAAACTTTGTTAATTTTGGTCTTGGGTTAATCCTTTCCCATCTCTGATCTGTTTCCTCATTTGCAAAATACAGATTAAAATACTCCTAACATTATAATTCTGAGAAGTATCAGAATTAGCTAAATTGCTTATTAGCACCATAATCTTAGAGCACGGAAGATGAGAAGTAAAAGAATTACACTAAACGAGTTTTTTTTTTTTTTTTTTTTGAGACAGGGCCTCAAGCTATCCCCCTGGGTAGAGTGCTATGGCATCACAGCAACCTCCAACTCCTGGGCTCAAGCAAGTCTCCTTCCCTCAGCCTCCCAAGTAGCTAAGACAACAAGGCGCCCACCACAGTGCCCAGCTATTTTTTGGTTGCAGCTGTCGTCGTTGTTTTGGTGGGCCCAGGTGGGATTCGAACCCGCCACCTTAGGTCTATGTGGCTGGTGCCTTAGCCACTTGAGCCACAGGCGCCGAGCCTAAACAAGTTTTTATTTTATTTTTTGAGACGGAGCCTCAAGCTATCCCCCTGGGTAGAGTGCAGTGAAATCACAGCTCACAGCAACCTCCAACTCCTGGGTTCAAGTGAGTCTCCTGCCTCTGCCTCCCAAGTAGCTGGGACCACAGGCACCCGCCACAACACCTGGCTATTTTTTGGTTGCAGCCGTCATTGTTGTTGTTTTGGCGGGCTTGGGCTGGATTCAAACCCGCCCGCTACCTTAGGTGTATGTGGCTGGCGCCTTAGCCATTTGAGCCACAGGTGCTGAGCCAACTTTTTAATTTTTTCTTGTGACAGGGTATTGCTCTGTCCCCTGGGCTAGGGTGCAATGCTGCCACCACAGCTCACTGTAACTGCCAACTCCTGGGATCCCTCCTGAGTAGCAGAAACTATGAGCATGTGCCACCATGCCCAGCTAATTTTTTCTATTTTTAGTAGAGACAAGGTTCTCACTCTTGTTCTGGCTAGTCTCGAACTCCAGTCTCAACCTCCCCAAGTTCTAAGATTATAGGCATGAGACACCAAGCCTGGTCAGTACTTTTAACCGACAGAAATGAAAAGGGCTTTTTAAAAGTTCAGCTCTCCCTCTCCACAAATCACTGGATTACTTTGCTAAGGTTGCTATACAAAATGCCACAGACTGGGTAGAAACTTATTCCCACAGTTCCGGAGATGAGAAGTTAAAGATCAAGGTGTCTGACTGTGTGTCTCCCGAGGCCTCTTTCCCTGGCTTACAGATGGCCACATTTTCACTGGCGCCTCTCATGCTCTTTGCTCTGTGCACATATCCCCGGTGTCTCTTTTTATGTCCAAACTTCTTATAAAGACATTAGATTGGATTTGAGCCCCTGCTAATGGTAATCTCCAAATACAGTCACATTCAAAGTTAATGGGGGTTAGGACTTCCACAGATAAATCCAGAATGGGGTATACAATCCAGCCCTTATCAACCATCTTTTTTTTGAGACAGAGTCTCGGTTACGTGGGTTGCGTGCCATGGTCTCATAGCTCATAGCAACCTCAAACTCTTAGGATCAAGTGATCCTCTTGTTTCAGCCTCCCAAGTACCTAGAACTACAGGTGCCTGCTACAACGCACTGCTATTTTTAGAGATGGAGACTCATTCTTGCTGAGGCTGGTCTCCAACCTGTGAGCTCAGGCAATAAACCTGCCTTGCCCTCTCAGAGTGCTGGGATTCCAGGTATGAGCCACTGTGCCTGGACCCCAACCATTTATTCTAAGTTTCTCATTTCAAAATGTTGACCAAATGCATATTTTCAGGGAGAAAATGATTTTATTTTAGGACATTTTTTTTGCATAGTTTTAAATAGGATACATACTTCCATTAGTTGAATTATTAATACATTAATAAATTTTCCTATAGATAACGGCACCTGGAAAGCTAGTTAACAAATGATTTTTGTTTCATTTAGTCTCTATAGGTAGTGTTTATTAAGTAGATAATGTGATTTTTGTGAAATCCACTGTAGAAAAAAAAATTTTTTTTTTGAGACAGAGTCTCAAGCTGTCACCCCTGGGTAGAGTGCTGTGGTGTCACAGCTCACAGCAACCTCAAACTCTTGGGTTTAAGTGATTCTTTTGCCTCAGCCTCCAAAGTAGCTGAGACTCCAGGTGACTGCCATAATGCCCAGTTATTATTATTTTTTTAAATTTTTTTTGGCTCAGCGCCTATAGCACAGTCATTAGGGCACCAGCCTACACTAAAGGTGGCAGGTTTGAACCTGGCCTGGGCCACCTAACAAACAATGACAACTGCAAGAAAAAATAGCCAGGTGTTGTGGCAGGCACCTGTAGTCCCAGCTACTTGGGAGGTTGAGGCAAGAGAATCACTTGAACCCAACAGTTTGAGATTGCTGTGAGCTGTGATGCCACATCACTCTACTGAGGGGGACATAGTGAGACTCTGTCTCAAAAAAGAAAATTTTTTTATTGTTGGGGATTCATTGCCGGCTATTTTTCTTTTTGGTTGCCATTGTCATTGTTGGCCTGGGATGGGTTTGAACCTCCAGCTCTGGTGTATGTGGCCAGCGCCCTACCCACTGAGCTACAAGCGTCACCAGAAAATTTTCTTTATATGTATTTAAACATCGAAAACACCATTAATATACAATCCCAAACTCAGTCATTTTACATGAGCAGATGCTTTGAAAGGAATAAATTTTATTGCTTGAGCCTGACTAGTTGCTGATGATACTTTTCCTGACAGAAGATAGTAAATTAGATATAAGGCTCAGGGAGCAAAACTCTCCAAATCTAAAAAACATACTGTCTTAGAATTCCACTTAATGATGCTTTTGTTGAATTAGCCAACTGTTTTAATTACAATTTCAAGTCTTACAGATACATAACTTCTATTTTTTTCCAGAACAAACATGCATATCCTTATAATACAATAAGGAAGAAAACAAACAATAGATTTCAGCTTTGAGTTTTTTACTCTGTGAACATAGCCGGCGACATATTTTTTTTCTTTTCTTTCACAGTTTGGCATTCATCTGATTCATTAGCTTTTCCAATTTGATTGCTAGGGCCATGTTTCCTTTAATCTTCAATCTTCCTGACATGAATGCCATTGTTGGTTTTAGTTTCCCTAAAATGAGAAAATGAGAGAGGGAGAGCAGCCATTAGTGCCCCTAGGGACATACTGCTTCAAGAACATGCATTATAAAAAGGGTCTCCTTGAGTTCTATAAATCTCTGAGGCATACAAGTTTCTATTGCAGAGTTTTACATCAGCATCTTGGGAATCCCAGTTCCTAGCCTTAGATGTTAACAAAATCCTGTATTATAAGAGATAATATAAAACAACAATCAGCGAAAATGTACAGCAAATCCTTTTACACTAAAAAGATTTTTATACACTAACGGATACATGGCTCTCAAATGAATTCTGGTAAACAAATATTATCTAATTTAGTTAATTTTCCAATCTGTTGAAGTTCATTAAATTTTTAACATTTCAAGTTTAAATTAAAAAAAAAATCAAACAGGGTAAACGAATGAAATATTCTTAAGAAACGATCATTAAAAACATAGCATATGGACACAAAAGTGTCCTCAGAAATGCCAGAGTACAAAAAAGTTGAGCATTAAAATAGAATTACAGCTAATAGCAACGTATAATAAATATGAGTTCCACAGAGACAGGGAATTTGTCCCGTGTGTCTGACCCTCACTTGTGATTTTTTTTTTTTTTGAGATAGAGCCTCAAGCTATCCCCCTGGGTAGAGTGCCATGGCATCACAGCTCACAGCAACCTCCAACTCCTGGGCTCAAGCGAGTCTCCTGCCTCTGCCTCTGCCTCCCAAGTAGCTGGGATCATAGGCACCTGCCACAATGCCTGGTTGTTATTTTTTTTTTTTTTTGGTTGCAGCCATCATTGTTGTTTGGTGGGCCCAGCCTGGATTCGAACCCACCACTTTAGGTGTATGTGGCTGGCGCCTTAGCCACTTGAGCCACAGGCACTGAGCCCTGATTTTCTGTTTTACATTAT
>CAUYQV010172151.1:0-19476 GCA_963574575.1 Galagoides demidoff | reverse complement strand
CCATGGCATCATAGTTCACAGCAACCTTCCAACTCTTGGGCTCAAGTGATCCTCTTGCCTCAGTTTTTCTACTGTTAGTAGAGAAGGGGTTTTGCTTTTGCTCAGGCTGGTCTTGAACTCCTTTTTTTTTTTTTTTTTTTTGAGACGGAGCCTCAAGCTATCCCCCTGGGTAGAGTGTCATGGCATCACAGCTCATAGCAACCTGCCTCCGCCTCCCAAGTAGCTGGGACCACAGGCGCCCGCCACAACGCCCGGCCATTTTTTGGTTGCAGCCATCATTATTTGGCGGGTCCGGGCTGGGGATTCAAACCCGCCACCTTAGGTGTAAGTGGCTGGTGCCTTAGCCGATTGAGCCACAGGCGCCGAGCCAACAAAGCCATCTTTAATAAAAACAAAAGCAAAAGAGGGAATAATGGTAATCCCTAAAACAGATCAATCCATTTATTCTTCCTTTTAGACTAAATGGATCTGATTATGCTGTGGTTCAAGTCTTGTCCCTGAGAACTTAAGCATGTGTAACAATGACCTTACGTAATGGAGTTCTTGGTGCTGCCCCAGCCTTAAATAAAATTCCATTTG
The DNA here is from genome assembly GCA_963574575.1 of Galagoides demidoff. Lineage (NCBI taxonomy): Eukaryota > Metazoa > Chordata > Mammalia > Primates > Galagidae > Galagoides > Galagoides demidoff. The sequence continues at coordinate 18,897 of CAUYQV010172151.1, read as the reverse complement.
GAATATGTATCACGTTTGGTAAAGTCACGAACCTCAATGATATCAAATGTAGTTCTAAACTTCAAATAAATACTTGTATATGATACCGTGGTTATGTAACAGAAGGCATCTGAAAGTTTGAAGTGAATGCCATTTCTTCAACCTTTAACCATCCCTTTCATAATACAAAAAGCAGGCAATCAAAGTTCTGATCTTATGAGAGACAGAGCCAAGGCACATTCCAAGGGGGGGAAGACTGACTTCATTCTGGCCCTAAAGATGGAGTAAAGCTTTAAAACTTGTACTGTTTTGGCATATATTACATCTTGTCCCTGGAAGAAGTAGCTAAAGAGACCCATGGACAGAAGGGGACCAAAGATAGTCGAGGAGGCCTGCAGGGATCTGGGAGTAGGCGGCTCTGGAAAAAGCAGAGTGAAAGTGTGCACAGGTTACTAGGTCACAGGGGAGACTGCAGAGCATGGAAGAAGTTCCTTCTGGGAACGGTGAGTTCTAAATAAAGCTGGGCTCTGAAATGACAGGGCCAGTTGGGCCATAGGCAAAAGAATCCAGTTTGGATAGACACACAAAGCTTGGCCTCAAGGTCAGTGTGCACAGATGCAGATCTTACTGTGGCGTGCCTCCTTCTTCGTGGCCACTTCTATGTCTGTTAAAAGTAGACAAACTAATCAATTAGCTTAGAAGATAAGCTAGGGCCGCAGTTCTCAACCTGTGGGTCGCAACCCCTTTGTTAACAATGAAAATACATCACGGCATTAGGAAGGTTGAGAACCACTGAGCTAGGAGATAGTCGGACTCACCAGGCAGCTGAACTCTGTTCTAGCACTCACGCAATGAGCCTCTCCTGGGGCTGCTTCAGAAATCTAAGGGCACAAGGGTTTCTGTAGAGAATCCCAGGGCCTCTCCTACAATGGATGGGTTATGCAAATGCTACTTCTGTAATTGCAGGGTACTTTCTGGAGGCCCTTGGGCTCACCAGTGCCACCAGGAGGCAGGTCTCCTATGACCTGGCTCATTCCTGCTCCCAGCTGCCAGGTATGACAAGGCATGCCCACAGTCTGAGGTCCCCAAGGGTTCTCCAAAGATCTTATAGTCCTCTCTTCAGGGATACAAAGCACCTCTGACCACATTTGTAGAAAGCAAGGATGCCTCACCTCATCCCCACTGTACTGCTTCAAACAATGAAGAAGGCGGCAGGTGTTGGATAACCAGAATGTCGTCATCTCAAAGTCATCGTTGTGCTTCTGTCAAAAGAAAAGGGCACCCCAGTGATGTATAAGTGGTTCCCATCTGGAGAAACGCTTACTTGGTACCTCTCTTTCCATGTTTCCTGCTCTTATCCGGTGTTCCCTCCAACACTGGCCTACTGCTGGGCAGGAAGTCACAGCAATGACACTCATGGCTAACATGCTGCATGACTATCCCTCCACTATCAGGGATGGTACACAGAACCCCTTTCCTGGTCCCCTGATCAGTGGTGCACATTCAGGGACACACACAAAGGATAGGCTACCTTCCGTGGCTTAACAATGCAAAGCCAAGTGACACAGATGAGACTCACCCCTGGGCACAAGTCTAACCTCCAGGCAGGCTGGGCCCATTTCTGAACTGCCTGATATCCAATATATGGGATGCTAGGGAGCAGGGCTGAAATGAATTGGTGTCCTAGATCTACAGGTTAGATGTCCCATGGTTTCAGATTTCTGGAAAATGGATTCAAACCCTCAGTGAAAAGGCTGCCCTACAACCAAAACAGCTGTGATACAGTCTCTGCACTAAAACCAATGACTTCGTGGAGCTCATTCTGTCCGGAAGGCGTGACTGTGAGTTAAACTCAGAGAATGGTAAGAGCTACAATAAGACAGGGAGGCTGAGTAGGAAGCGACTGGTGGGCTGAGGGGTGTTCATTTAGCTTAGACAAAGGAATGCTATCCTAAAGAAGTGACACCTGCTGTCAGTCCCAGATGGGCCCAGAACTCCTGCTGGAGCTCATAAAAAAGGTAAAGGTCAAGGTCAGAGCCACCAGCATGGAGATGATACACGTTTGGAGCTGGGAACAGATAAAATTGCCCGTGGAGCCCAAGGCAGGGGCAGCTGCTGGTGTGAGAGTAGAAGCTACAGGCTGGCTTTGGCATGCTCAGAGCAGGGGCCAACGGCTCACATCCTGGAAGTGGCAGCGAGAAAGAGAACCGCAGACAGACTTTAAGGGTAGTTACATTTGGGTCTTGGATCTGTGAGCAGGTAGGAATTCTTGCTGAGGACTGATTTCCCTTAAAAATCTCACCGCCCATCACCTGGGCCTAGGCCTGGTCGGACAGGCTCCTCTTCTACCCACAGGTCAGCTTGTTATTGTGGTGGCTGCCACTACATTTGCAAACAGTCCTGTGTCTCTGCGGGACATTCCTGAGCCCCTTTACCACCCTGTGGACAGCCCAGGCTGCCTTGCCTTGGAAGCCTGTGAATATGAGCAGCCCTCCCTGGGCCACCACCCTGAGCAGCAAACAGCTGGCCCCTTGGGAAGGTGAGGAAGCCTGTGTCCCAGGTGTGTCCCTGAACTTGAAACAACGCGAAGCCCACCCACCTGTGGCTGTGCATGTTTCCCTGGGGTCTCTGGCAGTGGGCATCTCTGAGGCTTAGCATGGACATGGCTGGAAGGCCACACTGGAGTTCCAGCTTTCTGCCACTTTCCACCCAGCCTAAGGCACTCTGATTCCATGGGGCTTCTATGCCTTGTTTACCTTCAGAGTTGGGGACTTGGGAAGACTCGTGTCTGCAAAACCCAGATGCAGAGAGGTGATGGTGTGGTGTTGGCTTCACTCAGTGCACTGTCAACCATGACCTTGTGCAGGGGCTGCTTACCTTCAGGACCTTCTTGATGCCATTGATGGTGGAGGTCAGCAGGGAGTGCACCTTGAGGTCATCATTGGTGTAGTCTGCGTGCCTGATGCACATGTAGAGGATATAGGCAGGGAGACAGGGCACCGTGCCTGATAGCATCTGGGGCTTCAGCTCTGAAGGGACAGGGACAGCCACAAACAGCAAGAGTTAATCTATGGGCACACCCAGGGCTGTCAGTGTCCTCCTCTGAGATAGATTTTCTGTACTTCTCTGCAGCTCATCCCCAAACAGACCACTGGGGGGGAGGAGAGGAGCCAGGGAGAAGCTCCTTGGTTACACAAACTCCTTCTGACCCTCCCAGTAGATTCAGACACCACAGTTAAAAACACAAACAAGCAACACCACATTCCTAATTGTTGGTGTTGCATCACTAAACAGGCTCCTAATGGCCTTATACTTACAACACAGAGAAAAAGAGCCTCCACACATCATAGTCTTCAGCCACAGGAGGCCTATGCCAGAGGAAGGCTGAAGACAGGACCTGGCTTCCCTTACAGGAGCGAGAAAGCCTGATTTCTCAGCACCACCACTTCCAGAACATGAGGGCTGGCCTCAGAAATTGACCAACTTTATGTTCCCCAAAAGCCAATCTGCCAAGCTGGGGAAGGCTAGAGCAACCTCTGGCCCATCAGTTCTAGAATAAATTACCCAGCAGTGTTTGCCCATTGCCTCACAGCCAGAGAGATCAAGCAGGCCGCCCCAACCCCACACCATACATCACCCACACCTGCACCCCATACCCGTGCCCTGTGCCCCATGCCCCAGAAAGCCTTATCTGGTAGGACTGGAAGGGACTTGTGACTTTCCCCATGAACTGAAGACTCACACTTTTCCCCTTGGCCTTCCCCTGCCAAAGCCCCTGGAGGGCCAGAAAGCAGCTTTCAGGTGGTTTTCTATTCCCGAGTGCCCCAGGGGAAGTCAGCAGACCAGGCTTAAAGCAATGACTGGTGGTACAAACCAGAGAGGTGGGAAGAAAGGCCTGGTGGAAGGCAAGATGCAGGTGAGAGCAGGGTGCAGGCGCCAGGCTTGTGCTATATCCCTGGCCCCTGACCTCTCATCACCCCTGCCCAAACCAGGCCTTGGGAGCCACCTCCAGGCTTGGGACCACAATGAGGGGTGGCCACCTTCCCTCACCTGCAGGTGTGAAACATCCACAAATCATCTGCCAGGACCATCCTAGTTAGACTGGGGCGACTGGAGCTGCTTCCAACAGCTCCACCCAGGACTAGGGTCACACTGTTCCGTCAGGTGTATCCTTCCAGTTAAATGCTAACTACAGCCCACAATACTGTGGGTACACGGTTAACATTTGGGCATTTCATGGGTCCAACAGAAGGCTATGGATTGGCCACTGGCTCTCATTAAGGATGCCAGTAACATTTATCCAGAAAAATACATTTTGTAGGCCCAGGCTTCCAGACCATAGCTTCTCGCTTCAAGCCTGACTGATGTGCAGCTGCAAACAGCTTGACCTGCCTCGGAAAGTTCTACAGTGACTGAACAAGGCTTTCTCAGGGTCCCTGGCTAAATGCTTGCATCTACTTTTTTCTCCTCCACAGCAACTGGCCAGTACCAGGTACTTAAGAGGTGTCAGTCAAGTCTTGGCATTTGTTTGGATGGGGTCTTTTGGAGGGAAGATGACTGGGTGCTTTCCCAGGCAGCTCAGCAGCAAATGACCTTGCCTGGGGCCATGTGAGCAATGACAGCAGTGCAGGTGATGGGAGGAGCCGAGTATCTGGCAGATGCAGCATTCATTACTTATTTAACTCTGACGCTGTGAACTTTGTGTTTTAGACGCCAGAGATTAAAGATCCATTCCTAACTGCATTTGAACAAGGTGCCATCTGCTTGAGGAAGTTTCAGATGAGGTTAGATCGTATTACTGTTGGACAACCGTAGAGGAAATTAACTTTATAAAAGAGCACAACAGTCAGTAATAAGGCGGCTACGGAAAGCAGCCAAACTGGTCAGACACTGTGGCTCATGCCTATAATCCCAGCACTTTAGGAGGCTGAGGAGAGAGGATTGCTTGAGCCCAGGGGTTCGAGACCAAGCTGGGCAACACGCCAAGGCCTCATCTCTACACACATACTCACAAGCAGTATGCATCTATAGTCCCAGCTACTCAGAAGGCAGAGTTAGGAAGATCATTCTAGAGATGGAGGCTGCAGTGAGCTATAATCAGGCCACTGTACTCCAGCCTGGGCAACAGAGTGAGACCCCCTCTTAAAAAGCAAAACAAAATGCCCAAACTGAATAGGTAAAGCAAAATCTGTTCAAGGCAGAAGTCACACTCCATTCTCCTGTATCCTTTAGCCCTAGACAAAAGCTCGGAGTGGGACCTCGATAACCTTAAGTACATTTCTCTAACATAATTTTTGCTCTAAATACCTCTGTAAAAGCTGCCACTTCTTGGAACCCCTCACATTTGAGGAGGGTTTTGCAGTTTTAACATAGCACTTTCACCTTTGTTAGGCATTGTGTGATGGGGGAGGCAGCGTCAGTGTCGCTGTTCCCATGAATCAGACCAAACTCTCCTCCAAAGACTTTTCCTGGCTCTAGAGGGCTGCTGGACCAGGCTGGCCCAGAGTGGGAAGGGGCTGAGCTGAAGCCAGATGAGGTGTGAGACCAGAGGGGAGGAAGCCAGTACAACTGGCATAGCAGTGCACAGGGCGCAGAGCTGAGCAGTCTGCAAGTGAGACACAAACCCCATCCCCTAGCTGAGCAGCCAAGCCCAGGGGTGGGAGGCTCCCTTAACAGGAAAAGTTCTTTTAAGTTGTGAGGACCAAGCTAGGGAGGAGTGATTCTGCAAAGTGGCTTTCATAGCTGTCTGGTAACCTGGGGGAGCACATCCAGCGGGGTGGGAGGTCAGCTCTGACCCCTGGATAAGAAGCTTCAAGTAAACACAGGGATGTAAATACCAACCCTGGTGAACTGCCACAATGGGGCCACTGTGACTTTACACACTCCACACGAGCTCAGAGCCCCTCAGATGGTAACACATGCAATGCCACCGGGAATCTTCCGTCACCATTCTCACTCAGGTCTGGAGCCTGAATTATGTACTTCTAAATAACTCACCAGGTTGACAGTGACACTGATGCACTGGTCCAGGGACTGTGCTGTGTGTCACAAACTGTTAACTTTAATTCTCACAACTCTATGCTACATGTATAGTCTCTTCCACATTTTAGAGGAGAACAATGGTGACCAGCATAGCCACAGCCACATGGCCGGGCAGGAACAAAGGCCATCTAGCTCCAGAGACCACGCTTGCACACGCTGGGGCACCAGGCACTTACATACTGTAAAGTTTTACACAGAGGGAGTCTGATCTTTGATCCATTGCTTCCCAGCTGTGTGGCCTGGGCAGGTGACTGGAGTGGGTGCCTGTTTCCTCCAGCATAAAATGAGCAGTTCCTACTTAAAGGGAGGTTGTGAGGATTAGATGAGACAAGAGTGCTGGGGCGGGGTTGGGGGGACCCTGGCTGTGGATGGATCCAGAAGCATGAGCTGCTTTGCCACGAGAACACTATAGCCACACAGAGCTTTACCATCTGTCTGCCCTGGGCAGGGTACTGAGGCCTCTCTCCGCGTTTATGTGTCGATAGGGGCGGAATTTCTATTTGGAAGAGCGGTGGGTTGTTATGAGGAGCAGCAGCTGGGGATAGTGGGGGTATGTGTGTGGGGGCATGGGCAGCATGGGGTGTCACAGCAGTACTGACCTGTCACCAGGTTCCGAATGAGGAGGGCCTCGTCCTCCTTGTGGTACTCCAGCATGCCCTGGAAGTCCTTCTCCTTCCGCTGTACTGTCACCTGCCTGGTGAGCTCATGGTGCCGCCTCTCGCTCTGAGCCAAGGCCTGTGCAGCTGAGTGGGGAAGACACGACAGTGGTGTGAATGAGACGGCCGGCGGAGGCCCGTGGTGGGCAGATGTGTCTGGAGGACTAGACCTGCATCTAGGGTTCTGGGTTCTCTGATACCCCGCGCTCTCTACCTGGTCTATTCCTGTAGCCTGAGGCACACTCCCAGTGTGAGGTGGGGAACTCAGCACCTGGCAGTGGGGGCCACTCCAGAAAAGGAGAGGAAAATGTCTAAGGAGGCAATGGCATGCTTGGGAGCCAAGAAAATGTGCATATGATGTGATACAGCGAGATGTTCAACCCCTCTTGTGGGGCAGCTGTTTCCTTTTCCCTACTAGGTGCTAAGAAAAGGGGGACCACTTTTCTGGGAGGATGTTGGAGGCCCTGTTCAAGCCTGCCCTACTCAGTTCCCTGTTAATGGCCATTGTGACCAAGCCACAGCACAAGCCCAGGTGTTCAGGGCAAGGCCTGGGTGGTGAAGCAGGATGGTGCCAGTGATAGAGGAAGAAGCCATCTCTAGTACCCCAACAGACTCTGGTTAGGGAACCCATTAAATGTGGTCTTTGCAACTATACAAGGCAAATTTGGGAGGCATTTCAGTAGCCTGGTTGGGGGTAAGAAAGCCCTGGTCAGCCCCTAAATCAGGTGGTCCCTTGGCCTAATACCATGGGGAGGGGTGGCAGACATCCAGAATTATCCCCAAGCACTTCTGGGTGCTTACTGCATGCAGGGCCCTGTCCCAAGAACGGGAATAGACATGATGACAAGGCCAGGCCAGCCTTGTGCTTGGCCAGTCTAGCCAAAGAGACATCTGTGTGTTCACATGGCAGCATCTGAGACACCTTGGCCAGGTGCCAGGCCATCAGTGGTGGCTAAGGCTGGAAGGACCTGATGGAGGAGATGGGATGAAGGCTGGGTGGGACTCTCATACCAGTTGCAAAGGGCCTGGTTCATTACCACACAAGTCCCTGGAACAAGAGGCTCCAGGTGGGGCAGTGTGGATGTGGAGAGGACGGGGGTGGGGTGTCATTCTGCAGGCAATGGGGAGGGGTGAGGCCTGACAGCACTGAGAGCAGGGACAGACCAGGAAGCTATGAGTCACCTGGTGCAGGGACTAAGCCTGGTCAGTGAGGGGGCAGAGGCTGTACCAGAGAGGAGGTATTCAGGACTGAGCAGGAGTAGGAGCTTGAAGCTGAGACCAGGAGAACAAGAACTCAAGGAACCACAGTGAGAAATCCAGAGACGACTGGGGGGTTGGGGGGGGACACACAGGCAGTGTGGGGTAGAGATCATTTCTGCCCACACATGTGCCTGGGGTGGGCCAGGCCTCAAGGCTGAACAGGACATATGTCCTTGCCCACCAAGAGCTTCTGGACTACAGCAGCAGGTGATTCAACAAGTAAAATGACACCAGTGATCAGGGCTCTGCTGACAGGCATGTGGCGTCAGGACCCAGGCTCCTTTGCTGAGGATGAGAGGCTGAGGCAAGGCTCCAAGCAGCGTGACATGTGCAAGAGTAGCAAGATTAGATTTGCAGCAGGGAGTCAAAGGGAGAGAACAGTGCTGGTGTTTTGGAAGAGTAATTGAAATCTCTACCTGACCTTTCTGGGCCAGATTCCAGACTGGAAGTTTCATCCTGACACACCCCCAGCTTGCAGGGAGGTCCCTGAGGTTTGGGCCTTAGTGCTGAACAGAGTTCTCTCACCAAAAGAAGCCTTGTCTCCCAAGGTTAAGTCTCCGAGGGCAGGACCCCCTGGGGCACCATTGCAGCCCCCCACACCTCAAGCTCTATAGAACCTCGCTCAGAGCAAGCACCCAGACACCCACTGATTCAAGTGCCTGCCGTCTAGATTCCGGCCGGCTGCGGTAGTGAGAGCCTGTGGAGTCTGCATCTCCCTGCATCCCACGGCTGACTGATCACAGCACCAGGACTCTGGGGAAGTGGGAGAGTAAGCAGAGGGCTGACGGCTCGTGCCCACAGGAGCAGCCAGGCATGCCTCTGTGCCACAGAACACACTCACCCACTTTACCTTCTAGGTCCTGCGCTTTCTTCATGTAAATCTTCAGTTGTTTTTTGAGCTTTCTCTCATTCTTTTCCAGCTTTTCTACTAGTTCCTTAAGGTCCTGGAAGCAGAGGAAGCAGTATGACAGAGGACCTCAGCCCCTCCCTGGACAGCTGGGGTAGAATCCTCCCTTGGATAGAAGGGGCCCACTGTGGCCCGCAGCCAGCCGTTGGAGGAACGCCAGCCCAGGGACCCAGCCTGGAAAGCTGCTCTACACAGTCGCTGCTCCCTGTTCTAGTACCCAGGAAGTGGGGGATGAATCAGAGTCCATTCTCTCACTAGTGACAGGTAAACAGCTCCTCCCAGTTCAGGCTCTCTGGCACCTTGCCGAGTGTCCCCACGATGCTACCTAGGTTGTCATGCCAACCTCCCAGGGGACACACTCAGCCTGGGAGTCCTGGGGTGAGGTGGGCAGCACCCTGGGAAGGAATGATAGGTGGAGGTGTGAGATTGCAGGGCACAGGCGCACATAGCTGCAAGAACTATGTGGACCTGCAAAATCACCAAGCCCCAGAAGCAAAACAGAGAGGCCAAGGCCAATCCCTAGCAGCTGTTACCACTGGATGCCAGTCAGCCCACTGGGACCAAGAGCAGCAAGCTGCCATGGAAGGATTCTGCTGTCATTAAGGTCACCTGTGTTCCAACCTGTGGGCCTCAGGCTGCATGCTGATTTTGTGAGGACATTTTTTGCTTATCTGTGGTGTCAGATATCACAATTAGTTAGTATTTGTGTATTTCCTTTGTAGCCCAGGACAACTCTTATTCTTCCAATGTATGCAGAGGAAAAAAAAAAGTTGGACACCCTGAGCGAGACAGTGGTCCTCTGTGGCCAGGGAGGCAGGGCAGAGAAGAGGAGCCCCTGCACTGTCATTATCACAGCCCAGGCTTTGGCAACCAGTGACAAGGATGACAGAAGCCTCTGAAAACATCTTGAGTAATAACTTTTTAAGACTGGCCTATAGACAAGGGTCAGCCACAAGCTCAACCCCAGCGCTGCCACCATCTCAACCTACAGACCTACTTGTAGATGTTGTTAGGAACTTTACCAACTTATCTTGACAAAAAAAGTAAAATTTTAAAAAAGTTCTCAACTGAGAAACAACTAAAAGCCCAGCCTAGATGATCACTGAGGCAGCATAGAGTAAAACATGGATCAGGAACTCTGAGTGGCCTCTGTGTGAGAGGTCGTCGGTAGAAAGGGCCCAATGTCTGGGGGAAACTTTATCTGGGATTTTCTGGGGCTACATAAGGTCTCCTGTGCATCCTCAGGTCTACTGAGACCCCATCTGGCACTCAGATGTTTTCCCAACTTGTGCCAGGGGCTCCACTACATGGTCACCCCAACCTAATCGTGCACGCACTAACCCTCTTCACAGCCAATGGCCCTTAGCCCTCAGCTATAGCTCTGACTCTTGCAAAAGATGAAGTGATGCTTGGAACTGAACACCGCAGTGAATGAGGAACTGGCATTGTGACGGCTCCTCTATGCAACATACCAAACCCACAAGACGAAAATGTGCTTCTTGTGCCGTTCTCATCGTTGTTTTGAAAACTTTCACTATACCCTGGCAGGGATGACACTAAATGCTCTGATGTCTACTAGTAAGTCAATTAGCCACTAGATGCTTCCACGAGAAAAGAGAAACTAGTGACCAGGCTGTGACTCCTATTCCGCCTTTAAGAGCTCTGACAGCTCAGTCAGCTTCCGGGGAAAAGCCCAGGAAATTCCATACTCCACCCTAACTGCTCACGCGGAGGAGGACTTTGGATCCATGTCACCAAAGGTGGCTTTGTGGTTCTGAACTCCCAAGTCTTGTTTGCCAACTCTTTAGACCAGTGTTCTTCAATCTTTGTTATTTCACGGCACGCTTGACCCTATAGTTAAACTTCTGTGGCACATACTATGTTGATTTAAAGAAAAAAAAAAGAGTAAAAAAGGAACATACTGTGCTTTGAACTTCTTTCAAAAATAATTTAAAAATTTTCACGGCACACCTAAGATCCTCTCATAGCACACCAATGCCCACGGGTTGAAAAATCACTGCTTCAGACCAACACCTAAGGGGAATTAGGTAAGCCCGCTCTTCCCACACTTCAAGGCCTATTAGAATCACTTGGGAATCATTAAAGTTTGGAGTGAGCAAATTTAGCACCAATGTTAAGGGAGCATAGCTTTTGGGCACAGTGGCTATGAACTTGTGAAGCGATCAAGGTCCAAAGTTCTAGAGGCTAAAGTTACAGACGGCTTACTGAACAATAAGTTCAATCCAGGTGAAATTTTGTAAACTAAAAAATGAGCCCACCTGAAGATACCTCCAAACTTTAAGTTGCTACCAGGACAATTACATCCTCCCCTCCACATAGCCCTGTGACAGCATCAATGCATCCCAAACACTCCAGCCTCTGTGGCTCCCCAGCATGCTGTGTTGTTGTGGTTACTTGTGTATGTGTGGCAGGCAGGGCAACCCAAGTCACCACACTAGCCTCTGGGACCTGCTATGGTTTGCTCTTACAGGTCCCAGCCTGTCTGGGCAAGCAAGGTGGAATGCACTGCGGTAAGAGCTGCCTCCTCTTGCATCCAACACCACAGGGTCCCACTAGTGCCCTGGGCTCACTGCTCTAGCTGAGAGGCCCACTGCACTGTCTTCGTATGCTCCAGTGCAGCGGTCTCCCAGGCTGGGAATGCCTGCCTCTGTCTGTTCACTGACTCCCCCAGCTGTGCCCTGAACCCCTGCTTATGAGCTAATAATACAGCATCTCAGGTGCTCGGCCCTCCTGCATGGAGGCACCACCAGGGAACATGGGCTAGAAAGTGCACTTCCTAGGCTGCCTCGTCTACCCGGGTGGGAGCTGGCCCAATTTAATATGTACATTTCCTTCCTTAAAGCCACCAATTCACATACAATAGTGCAGACAGAGAGAGTGAGGGAGGGTTGTGTGTATATAAGTCCTATTCAGAGAGCCAGCAGTCCGGGGACCCACCTCTGCCTTGGGATCCAGGGAACTGGCCATCCACCCACAGGTCACTTGGTTATGAAGGGAATGGCAGCCACGGCTGGGCTCCTGGACTGACATGAGCCTGCTGCTCCCTTGCAGGCACGCTCAACTCTAGAAGGCAACAGGGCCTCCCGTGCCCTGCCCCCCTCCCACGCCCTCATTCCTAGGCAGGGGCCCTGGTCCACGCTTTTCTGCTCTCTGCCCATCCCCAGGGTTGACATGCCCAGCACATCACCCCGTAATTCTTTCCTGTTCTGTAACACTCATTGTTAAGCCCACCCATACTTTTAACACCATCTTCTTTCTCTTTTTTAGTACCTTACTCCCCCTACTCACTATCCTGGAGGTTTTCATAAGGCAGAGACTCTTCTCTGGCCTCTGCCAGGGGGCTCCCAACACTCCCTTCCATTACTCCTCCTATTGAGAGGTAGACCCTCTCCCCATTGTGTCTGGCCTAGCCATGTGATTGGCTTTGATCAAAAGCATGTGGCAGAAGTGCCACCGTGCTGGTTCTGGGACTAGGCCTGAAGAGCCTTGCAGCTCCTGCTGGCCTCCTCCTGGAAGCCAGCTAACACTGAGCAGCTCAGGGCAGACCAATGGTCAATGAGAGGGCTTTTGGACAAGGACAGTTAAGGCCCCAGACACAGGGGAGAGGCCATCTGGAATCTTTCAGCCCCAGCCAGCACTACATGTTCCCACTGAGCCGTGCCAGAATTGCTTGACCTCATGTGGTTGCTATTTTAAGCCATTAAGTTTTAAGCCACTTAGCTCTACAATGCAAGATATTTCTGTTATTAGCAGCAGCCTGGGGATTCCTCAAATTTCTGCTCCTGATATAGGGCTAAGGCCATCCTCAATCCCATTTTCTTTTAGAAAGTGATTTCTAAGAGCTGGGATCCACTAGGTGTGGCTACTCACCAGATTCTCATTGGTCAGCCGGGAAAGCTCCTGCTGGACACCAAACTCCACCTGGGCCTCCGGGGAGAGCAGCAGTGTCTGGCAGAAGGTCTGCTGTTGTTTGTCCATCTCCTCCTTGAGGGCCTCCAGCTGGCCCTTGAGACCCTCTACCACCTCCTCGTGCTCTAGGCTCTGGGCCTGCAGCTGTGCCTCCAGCAACCTGCACAAGGGACAGAGGACATATGACCAGGCGGCCCAGGTCAGTGCCCCCAAGTGAGGGGCCACAGACAGGAACACAACAGGGGAACGGCCAAGCACACAGCAGCAGCACCACACATCCCTAACTGCAGGTGAACACAGCAGGGGAACAGATGCTGGGGATACCGCCAGGCAAGCAGGCCAAACTGCTGTCCTCTCAGACGACAGGAAACCAAGGCCAAAGGCACCCTGGTCTTAAGCCTTTTTCTCAACCTTTGTTCCTCATTCTGTGAGCAGTCTATTGGTTTGGGATTGAGAGACTGCGTCCATGTCAAAATTTCATTAGTATAAATAAATTTCTTAAAATATCTTTTATTTATTTATTTTTGAGACAGAGTACCACTATGTCACCCTCGGTAAAGTGCTATGGTGTCACAGCTCACAGCAACCTCAAACTCTTGGGCTTAAGCGATTCTCTTGCCTCAGCCTCCCAAGTAGCTGAGACTTCAGGTGCCTGCCACAATGCCCAGGTATTTTTTGTCACAGTTGTCATTGTTGTTTAGCTAGCCTGGGCTGGGCTTGAACCCGCCAGCCTTGGTGTATGTGGCTGGTGCCGTGCCATAACCACTGTGCTATGGGCTCTGAGCCTTAAAGTATCTTTTAATAAAGATCCACACATCTGCCTCAAAGTCCACTAGAATCTCCTTAGGAAAAAAGCTCTGGTACACTGAACTAAAGATATTTGCATATTTTTCGTATAGTGGATTCTCCATGAGTTTCAGAAAGGCAAAATATTAGCCCCTTTCCTACATATCTTCATCATTCCTACCCTGATTTTTTTCTTATATACACAATTTTTAAGTACAGCCCCGCTCAAGTGCAAAACAAGAAACTAAGACTATTTGCAAATGACCTAGGGGGAGGTTTAAGATCAACTGGTGTCTTGACGAGAAGCAGAGACCCAGGGACGGTCTGGAAAAGATTGGGGAGAAGTTTCCTAAGTCTGAGTCCAAAAGGCACAAGACCAGAGGGTGCCAGTTACCTGGACAATTAGAAGGCAGGGAATTAACAAGGATGAGAGTGTAGAGTCATCTCCAGGGAGTTAACTGCTAAGAGGACTGTAGTGCCGTCTTCCTTGACTTAACCACTTGAACCTCTCTCTGAGCCATGGCAGCAGACTCACAACAAAGGCAGGGTAAAAACTGTCTGACTTGGTCCACATGGGGAAAAGTCACCCCAGGCTCTTCCAGGGGTACAGATAAAGATTATGGCCAGAGCTTGGCAGGAGTCAGGGACTGGAAGGTGCCTGGGGGACAGCTATGAGAGCTTGGGGGCCCTGGAAGCAGGGAGGAGATAGGCACCACATTTTTTGCAGTTTTGCTGGTTCAGAAGGTGATAAGACACGAGAGGAGAGAGCACACCTACAAGGCAGCCCAGAGAGGGTAAAGTTGATGCTGAAGATGGAAACACCCACATCTCAAGGAGCCAAGTCAGGTCTGTAGTGGCCTGAGGGGGGGATGCCTGGCTCCCCGTGGCTTCTCAACAAGGTTACACAAACGAAGCATTACTGCCCATTCCCCACGGGCAGTATTACCAAAGGAAAATAACAACGTGAAGATTGTGAAGGATAACTGGGTAATTACATCAGCATTTTAGTTGACACAGCATTTAGGTAATATCCCTTAGCTACAATATATAAAAAGTGATCACCGATAAGTCATAAGTTTAACGAGAGAGCAGACTTGGGTTCTAGGAACGCATCCCTGAGGACACACCTCCTGTTCTGTGTGTGCTCACCGCTTGAGTCTTTCTTATTCTGTGAATAAACTCAGGAGTGGTGACTAGCCTGGGTTCTGTGAAAGGTACAAAGTTCCCACCTATCCCTCAGGCTAGTCACACCTCCTAGTGTGGGACTGGTTCTAGAAGCCAGTTGTGAGGCACAGGCCCCTGCTTTACTAATGAATTCCTTTGCTGACTCATTAGGCCACATACAACCTGACAGGCAGGAGGAGTCCCCTGGTTTCACAGAGGACTTCCTCCCTGACTAAAGCAAACTTCTACGTGGGACAGGAACCTGATCTTGCTGAATAACAACGAGGGCAGTGAAGAAGTGACAGCCGTATTCACTCCATGCTCATTTCATGCCAGGCACATGCTAACCGCTTTACCTGTACTAAGCTCATTCCTCATAATCGACCTGTGAGGAAGGTCCTATTCTGATGACTGTCAACCCATGAGGAAACTGGGTTTCCTCATGTCACCTTTCTCCCAGGTCACGGGCCCCATCTGAGCCCAGAGAGTGTCTGCCTGTGACCAGATGACTGTGTTGCTGCTGCGTCACCAGCAGGGAGGACCAGCATGAGGGCGCAGGCTCCTCTTCTGCTGTGCCCTGGCCAGGCTGGGGGAGCTGGGCGCAGGGCTCCTGTCACCTCTCAGAGCCTGCTTCCTCTTCTGGGAAACGTTTGATGACCACCCCACTCCACCCCCAACTCTTGTTGGGAAGCTCAAAGGAACAAAGCTGTGCCACAGCCCCTGAAGCCACATGCTGAAAACCAGCACACAGTGTGACTGCACCATGTTCTGTGTGTGCCTCACCGCTCTGCCCAACTGCTCACCCGCTGCTGAAGGCCAGTGGGTTTCAGGTGCAGGTTGTGCTTTCAGATGGAACCAGGTAATTGTGAACCTCCTGCTTTATCTGCAAGTTTCTTAGACTCTCCAAGTGTCACTGTGTCACCCCTACAAAGGTGCTGTGAGGGTAGACACCACACTTGGTTGTCATCAGCTGCAGGGATTCCTTAAGATGGGACCAGCACATGCAGTGTCTCTGGGGCTGCACATGGAGCAGAGCCCACAGCACAGATCAGGCCGACACTCAGGGCTGACCCCATGCAGTCAGCAGCACAAGGTGGACACTGTCCCCACATAAGCTCTCCTCATCTGCGTCTCCAGTGCACTCATCCTATAGGAGGAAACCACTGGACCAGGTGGTTTCTACGGTTCAAGTGGGCCACCAAGTGCCATCACTTTGACCCAAACAAGCATCCGCACAGCCTGGGCACAGTGATAAGACGGGCAGCTCCAGAGGCTACCAGCCAGACTTCACGTGAATTATCCCCTGTGCCTTCACACCCACTCTAGCTGAAAAAACAATGAAGCGTGGACACAGCAGACGCGACGGACAAAGCAGACACAAGGAGGAATGGGTTTGACCTGGCAACTTGTTTTAGGCCTTGGTAGGCCAAGCCGAGTTCTCCGTCTTCATTCAAATATCCCCAATCCTCAGTCTTGCTAGAAACAAAGGACAGAAAAACAGCGTGTCCAGTGTAGAGGAAAGACAGGCAGGCAGAAAGCCCAGGGAAGCAAGGTGATTGTAGGCAAGGTTTGGAAATGGAAAAAAAGAAAAGGAAGGCTCGAGAACTCCCATTTTCCCATCTTCTCCTGTCACCTGCATTTTGGGCACTTGCCGACAGTATTTCTCCACCAAGCCCCCCAGGGTCTGGTCATTGTCTTGGAAGTGGGGTTCATGTGGTCCCATAACCATGGGGAAAACGTGAGAGAAAGGAAAGAGCTGAAACTTGTCCTGGTAACTCTGTATGTGGTGGTGACGCAACAGCGTGGTGGGGTTTACACGGTCTCACACACGGGGCTTCCCTCTATCAGAATGATTGGATAAGAACAGGGAGAGATGCACGAGGGCAGAAGGCAGCTGCAGGTAGTGAGCAGACTCCACTGGTGGTGGGGGCGGGACTACGTCCTGCAGCCGGTGCGGCCCCCGGGGACGTCAGGTCTGACCAGGATAAGGAAGGGGACTACACGTTTATCTCCTTTTCAATGCACAACCCATTTCTGATGCTCCTCATAGGCATAAAAATGTTTATTGATCTTAACTATGGCTCTTGTGGCTAGGTTTCCCGTACAGAAATAGCCAAAAGAGGTTTTGTGCTGCTTTGAAAGAAACTGAATGATGTCTCTCCTTGACTTTGGGATCTGAGTGTGTTAATCCTGTTTACTCACTTGGGAAAGCTGAACCTGGCCTCTTGTATGTGCAAACTCTCCTGCCATCTCTAGCAAGGGTAGCTCTTGGGAGTCAAGCATGTCAAATGCTCCTCCATTCACACACCTGCCCACCTTGCCTGGCTCTGGGCACATGCAGATGCTCAAAGGCCAGTGGGACTGGGAGGTGGAGGGCAGGCAGGACTCTGCCTCACATCCCTGCTCCTGGAGAGCTGCACCTGCTGGCTGGGTCCCGGCTTCCATGGCAAGAATCATGGAGCAAGAACAGCATCCAAACCACCTGCTCTAAGGACCCCCAATCCCCAATTCCTAACTCCCAGGGGGCTACCCATCTGGGGGGTGTAACTACCCACTCTTATCTTTCCACTCAGCCTCAAGAAGGAAGTCCTCCGACCCTGTGGGGCTCACACAGGCTGCTGCTTGGGCAAAGCTAGTCACATCAACACCAGGCCCCTCCCTGCAAGTCTGCAGGAGGAGAGGAGAGGAGCAGTGTGGGGGAGACTGGTGAGCATTCTGGTGGCTGCTCTGTGGCTTCTGTTTCCTGGGTATGCCCCATACTGCTGTGGCTTCTCCCTTCCAGCTGGGCAGTGAGGGGACTATCGCAAATATTCATCCTGGGACAACTTCAATTCGGGACTCCCGCCCCTTACCATGCCCTGAGCCCTCTCCAGGCGAGGCCCCAGACACTGCATTTGATAGTAGTGTCATCCCCTCCCATGGTTAGCATGCAGCTATTCCGTGTTGTCCATTTGTCACGGTAAATCCAAAAGTGACCTGACAGCTCAGCACCTTCCTACTAGGGCCCTTCAGTGGCTAGTGTGTAACTTAAAGGTGTGGCACACTGGGGGGTTTGGGGAGGGTGGAAAAGCAGAGCGCACCTGCGCTGAAAGGGAATGGATGCTGGGATGCGGCTCCCCAACCACTTCTTTCTTCCACACATAGAGACACACTGACAGGTGGGCTGGGACCCAGGGTCTCCTGACCTGGCTCTAAAGCTCCTTCCCAGCCTCATGCTGGTTGGCCCTCCAGACCCCAGAAAGGACTACCGAGCTCTGAGGGTCACCTCGCTTCTGTGGGTCCCATAGAAGCATCGCCCACGGACGCTCTCTGTACACTGCTGAGATAAACAATGATGAAGGGAGCAGCCATTCCAGCACCAGCAGCCTGAGAGGGCAACACAGGCTTTTCAACCCATAACACACCAGGCATCGTGGACAAAGATGCAGACAGAAACCATGTGGCCCTGGTCCCCCACAGTGCTCAGGAAATCAGGCACAAGAGTAAATTATAAACCAGTCAGCCAGCTTGGTTTACCCTTTATTCCCAGGTGAAATAGAACTGACTCTCCAGGGGAAGAGTCTCTCTCGCCCCCCTCCACAGATGCCATTATGGGCAAAGGCCAGGGAGGGTGCCTCACCTGGCAGCAGTAAAATAAAAACAAACCCAAACGACTCAGATCACAGGAAAAGTGAAAAATAGTCAATGGTATTATTGCAAAGCTTTTTTCTAGGTCTTTAATTACTAACTATAAGGGTCATGGACCAGGCCAGGCCTAATATTTATGTTCCCTCTGAAGATCCCAAAACATAGGACCCAAGAACCGTCACTCTGCCGCGGAGCTATTCTGGCTGACCAATGTGAACCTGGTGAGTAGCTGTGCCTAGTGGATCCCAGCCCTGGGAGTTGTATTCTGGAAGGAGATGGGGTCAGGGCCAGCCTTTAGCTAAATGGACAGGTTCATGTCTCCCCATGGAAACAAAGTTCCAGCTAGCTCGGAGACGGTCTGTTTCTAGAAAGACCCCTGTGTGCTCCACAGATGTTTTTCTTTTTTTTTTGAGACGGAGCCTCAAGCTATCCCCCTGGGTAGAGTGCCATGGCATCACAGCTCATAGCAACCTCCAACTCCTGGGTTCAAGCGAGTCTCCTGCCTCCACCTCCCAAGTAGCTGGGACCACAGGCGCCCGCCACAAC